>CAUYSK010040042.1:0-17623 GCA_963575035.1 Avahi laniger | reverse complement strand
TCAAATCACCTTATTTTATGGAGAAGGAAACTGATGCCTCAGGTGGGGCATTCAATTTGTAACTTGAATTTTTTTCTGTCTACCAAGTGTCAGACATGCAAAATGCTGAGGATGTAATGATCCCCAACTTCAGCTGGTTCGAAAGTCGAGACTGTCCATGATATGCATAATGCAGGAAATGTTTACCATCTATGAGCAAATGCAACTGGGCTGTGACTATAATGAGAGCTCCACATTCCTTAATAGGAAGTCCTAAATAAAGTTACACACACACACACACACACACACACACACACACACACACACACACACACACACTGTTTATACAAGAAGCTTAGTTGGTCAAATCATAAAACATTTACATTTAAAATTAGCTATACATTTTTAAAGTTGCATCATTTATAAAATATGTCAATTTTTCTCCTCTCATTTCATGATGTAAGTTTATTCAGACTCTTCACATTTCCTCAGTGTCATGTCTTCCTCATCAGTAGTATAACAGAAAAATAACCCAAATTCTGTGAAGTAATTTAAAGAGGTTTATTCTGAGCTGAACGTGTATAGTCTTAAGAGATGCTGAGAAAATGTACCCAAGGTGGCCAGATTAGGCTTAGTTTCATACATTCATGGAGACAAGGAGTTGCAAGTGAAATCATAAATCAGTAGATGGAAGGTATGCACTGGTTTGGCTCCAAAAGACAGGGCATCTCAAAGGAGGGCCTTACAGGATATATGTGAGTTCAGAGAGTCTTTGATTTATAATTGGTTAAAGAAATAATGCTTTGTCTAAAGGCTTGGAATATTTTAAGTTAAAAAAGGAAGTTTACTAATTACAGACAAACCACAATATACCAACTCAAGTGATCTGTCAAGCAAATTGATGGTCTGCAGGTGATTTGCCCTGCCTTGCATGACGTTAGGTCCTGTTAATAATTTAGTATCTTATTGTCACAAAGAGTCTGTTTTGTCAGTCTTATGATCTCTGTTTTAACATTAATGTTGGTCAATTGTCATAGCTAAATTCCAAAAGGGAGAGGGTATAATGAGGAGTGTCTGACCTCCCTTCCCTTCCGATCAGGAGCTCAGTTTTAACATTTTTCTGGTGTCCGCTTGGACAGAGGAGGTCCATTGAGTCAGTGAGGGGCTTAGGATTTTAGTTTTAGTTTATAGTAAAACTGTTCTTTGGGCCCTCCAACTCTCCTCGTCCTTACTTCCATCTGGGTCCTCTGAGAGACAGCACTTCTTGAATCCTTATCAGATGTTGTCCTTGAAAGTTTCCCCCCCCCCAGCAGTAAGTTTCTATTCACTATTCATGATCTTCACAACATAAAACTCTTACTTTATTGTTTTCTTAAAGGGTTTTTAAAAGCCTTGTTTGTGACAACATACAAGGAATGCACTTGAGAGGTCTTATCCAACCCCACCTCTCCAAAAGAATAATTATAAAATTTCTTTGCTCCCTTTGTTAATAATCCCATCAGGTGACTTCTGTGGAGAACCAATACCAATGTTTATTGAGGTGCTTCATACTGATGTCTTGTCTCCAAATACTATTCTGATTTGAAAAGTAAAATATTTGGGAAAGTCCTCTATAATAGATTTAATATAGAATTAGACATAATGCAACTCCCTATTTTCAAAAGGATATGTTGTTTAGGGGAAAATATTTTGCCTTTTATTCTGGCATTTGTGGTAAATGAGCATAAATTAAAAGGCAATACAGTAGGCTCCCTCTCCTTATATGTGGAAAATACGTTACAAGACCCCCCATGGATGCCTGAAACCATGGATAGTACCGAACTCTTTATATACTCTATGATTTTCCCTGTACATATATACTTGTGATAAAGTTTAATTCATAAATTAGGTACAGTAAGATATTAAAAACAATGACTAATAATGAAACAGAACAATGAAAACAATATGCCAGCATTATTGCCCTTGCACTTTGAGGGAATCATTAAGTAAAATAAGAGTGACTTGAACACAAGCTCTGCGATACTGCGACAGTCAGTCTGATAACCCAGACAGCTACTGAGTGACTGACAGGCAGGCGGCGTCTCCAGCGCAGATACACTGAACAAAGGGATGATTCACACCCCGGATGGGACAGAATAAGGCAGCTCAGGATTTCATCATGCTACATAGAATGGCACACAATTCAAAACTTATGAATTGTTTTTTTCCGGAATTTTCCATTGAATATTTTCATACCGAAATATTTTCTGACCACAGGTAACAGAAAGCATAGAAAGCTAAACCACAGATAAGGGGGACCACTCTTTAGAGGAGAGTGTGATTGACTTTTTCTAGAGAGAGGGTGAGTGAAGTAACTTTCTGGAGAGAAAGTGATTATTCCCAAGGGTGACTTAGAGAGACCAGAGGTCATGGTGCTAAGGAAATGAAGTTGGGAGAAGTCCTTAAACAAAGGCACTGTGGGGAACTGTTGAGAACCATGAAAACTCTGAGATTTTATCCTCTTTGCAAGCTAACAAGTTACGTGCCATGGTTTCTTGGATGTTGGTGGAAGAAATGAGATTTCTGGGGTAGAGATGAAAGGCTTTATTATTTGCAACATAGAAAGTAGCATGAACTTCGTGGCTACCCTGGTTCTCCTTGCCCCCAACTTCCAATGGAAGGAACACAGAAGCAGGCCCAGGTGGCTGCTGCAGACACAGTGAGTGTGCATCACAGACCAGGAACCCTAGGCTCAGAGAACCCAAATCTTTTGTGCTGAATGGCAAGCAAACTTGCAGAAATTCTTCCCTGTGGGGAGATATTATCTTTCTTTCATCTTACAGTAAATAAATTTGCCCTCTGCTCCAGAGGGTGACATTATCCCTGTCTTCCAAGGCTGCTTGCTATTCAAACATTCTTGGTAATGTAGTTATCTTTTAGTGGTTCTGCTTGCAACACATTCAGAAATGAGAGAACCCAATGGAGGATTGTCTCCCAATAGGAAAAACAAATATATTTGAAATGACTTTCTTGAAGTCACAAAGCCAACCAGATCTGCTCACACCCTGTGCACACACACTATACTTCCTACCTTTACTACTTGCATCATCTTCTGTGGGATCACTGACTCCCCTGGACACCATACGTGCCTCAAGAGGTGAGGGAAGAGCCCATGTCATAGGCAGAATTCTAAAAAGATTCCCAATGACACATTCCCTTGTATAATCCTTTGCCCTGGAATGTAGGAAGAACCTGTACAAATGGAGGCTATCACTCCTGGAATTAGGCTAGTTATATGGCAAAGGTGAAAGGATTTTGGAAATGCAGTTAAGGCCCCTAATCAATTGGCTCTGAGGTAATCTAAAGGCAGATTATCCTGGGTATGTCTGACCTAATCATGTGAGCTCTTTAAAACAAGTGCCTTTTTGTGGAAAGAGCCACCTAGCAAGGATTGGTGGGTGGCCTCTAGGATCAGAGGCCCTCAGTCCCCTAACCACAAGGAACTCAATTATGCCAAAGATGAGTGAGCTTAGAAGAGGACTTCAGACCTCAGATGAGCTCACAATCCTACTGGAGCAGAGAACCCAGGAACGCTGTACCTGGACTTCTCACCCACAGAAGCTGTAAGATAAGAAGTCTCTGTTGTTTTAAGCCACAAAATCAATCCATGGCAATTTGTTATACAGCAACTAATGCAGCCCACAACTGACTTCTTGTTATTATATATTTCTTATCTAAGTTTCGTGAGACAACAGAATGAAGACATGCATCTTTATTGAGCACTAAAAACATGCAGGAATTTAGCTGGTCACTATGAAGTTAAAAAATCCTACACCTTTCAATAACTTCCTTCATCCTCTTTTGGCCATTTGGGAAGAAGGGGATACATTGGTGGAAAGTTATCTCCTATAGCACAGTTCATTCATTTGTTTGTTTTTTCATTCAATAAACATCCAGTGAACACCTAAATATGTACCAGTCAATGTGCTAACCTTGTGGATAACTCCTGACTTTATTTTCAGTCTAATTCCTCCTTCTGTTTTCTCCTTTCTGCCACAAATGAAATCAATTATATCTAGCTACAAGCCTTCCACATTCTAACCCAGTAGTTCTTCTATGTGTGTGTTCCTATAATCACCTATGGAGCTTTAAAATAACACTCTACTTCTCAAACTAATTAAGTCAGAATGTCTGGTGGTGCATCCTAAGCACCAGAATATTTTCAAAGCCTCCGTTATGAACTGAATGTTTGTGTCCCCCGCAAAAAAAAAAAAATTCATATGTTGATACTTAATCCCCAATGTGATGGTATTAGGAAGTGGTGGTGCCTTTAGGAGATGATTAGGTCATGAGATCAGAACTCCCATGAACGGGATTAGTGCCCTTACCAGAGAGACAGCAGAGAGCTCCTTTACCCCTTCTGCCAGAGGAAAGATGTCTACGAACCAGGAAGCCGGTCCTCTCCAGATATCGAATCTGCTGGTGCCTTCATCTTGGTCTTCCCAGCCTCCCAACAAATTCCTGTTGTTTGTAAGCCACCTAGTCTATGGTGTTTTCATTGTGGCAGCCTGAATGGACCAGGAGGGCCTTTACGTGATGCTAATGTGCAGCTCAAACTAAGGAGCCATTGATCTGAATCATGAACAGGAGTTTATAATCCTGAGGTTGAGTTAAGACCCTAAGGTTGGTTGCTTGGTGAACCAGACTCTTCCAGAACCTTTCCCCACAGTCTGAGCTCATGCTGCTAGAACAGATTATCATAGAATGGATGGCTTAAATAACATTTATTTCTCATAGTTCTGGGGACTGGGAAGCCCAAGATCATGATGACACATGTCCAGTGTCTGGTGAGGGCTGTCTTCCTGCTTTGCAGATGGTCATCTTCTCATTGTATCTTCACATGGGAGAGAGCAGAAAGAAAGGAAGCAAGATCTCTGGATCTCTTCTTATAGGGGCACTAATCCCATCATAAGGGCTCTACCCTTATGACCCAATTACCTCCCAAAGACCCCATCTTTAAATACCATCACAATGAAGATTAGGGTTTCAACAAATGAATTTTGGGAGACATAGAGATTCATTTCATAGCATACTATGAGTAGGGAGCAATTCCATACCTTCAGCTGATCAGAACAAAAATCTTGCCCAGCCTTTATTAGACTTTTCCCTTTATCTTGAACCACACATCTAATCTTTTAGTAAATTCAGTTTGGTATATAGTACCTTCAACATATATTCAAAAAAACACTTCTAGGCCTGGAGTGGTGGCTCACACCTGTAATTTTAGCACTCTGAGGCTGAGGCGGGAAGATTGCTTTAGCTCAGGAGTTCCAGATCAGCCTGGGAAAGAGTAAGAAGATGTCTCTACTAGAAATAGAAAAATTAGCCGGGCCTTGTGGTATATGTCTGTAGTCCCAGCTACTTGGGAGACGGAGGCAAGAGGATGGATTGAGCCCAGGAGTTTGAGGTTGCAGTGAGCTACAATGATGCCACTGCACTCTACCTGGGGTGACAGAGTGAGACTCTGTTTCAAAAAAAAAAAAAAAAAAGCAAAAGCAAAAGAAAAACCCACCTCCTCCACTACCAACATAGCCCAAGCTAGCGTCATCTGTCGCATGGATTGCCACAATATTTCAAGTGTTTCCTAGCGGGGTCCTCTGCCCATGGCCTTTTTGTCCTATGGACATTTTCAGCAAAGTAACCCAATCCTGTAACCCCACTACTCAAAATTTTCCAATAGTTTTCCATCATGTTCATTTTTAAAAGAGTTCTACATGCTCTCTTCCTTGTTACTTCTCTGTTCTTATGTCCTGTCACTGTCCTGTCTCTCTTCTCCAGGATTTATGGGTTTCTTACTACTCTTCAACACACCAGAAATGTTCCTGTTTCAGAGCCCTTTTGTTCCCTCTGCCTGGAATGCTCTTCCCTAAGATATTGATGTTTATTACCCTCTCACCAAGTATAGGTCTTTACACAAATTTCATTTTCTCAGTAAGGTTCTCCCTGCTCATCAAATTTAAAATTGCAATCTCTGGCTACAAAGGAAGTCATTCCCTCTCCACCCTGCCTACTTTATTTTTCTCCATCATACTTAATAATCCTCTAACATGCTATATCTATTTGGTTATATGTGTTTGCTTACTCTTTCCCCTATTTATGTATTCTATAGGAGTGCCATTCATGAGTTTACTTTCTTCTGATCGTTCATTGCTGCATCAGTTCTAGAAACACACCTGACATGTAATGGATTCTCAACAAACATTTGTTGAATGAATTAACACTATCTTGGTTCCACACTCTCTTTAAATTCACCTAGTACCTAAACTGTAGCTGATTCTTATAACCAAGTCACTGGTTCTGCATCAGTAAGGCATTCCCCTCTTATTTCCTTTGGTCCAGAATTTCTCCCTTCATACTATTGTGGACAAATTTTTCAAAAAGAAAGATGATTTTTGAAATGAAATAGACTTTAGAGATATGTTTTTTGGTCAACAGTTTAACCTCTCTGAGCTTATATTTTCTTGACTACAAAATAAAAACTATGTACTTCCAACAGTACAGACATCATATACAAACGGTTATTCATTGTGGCATTGTTTGTAACTGCAAAATCTTGGAATCAATTTATAATAAATTACCCATGCATAGGACATAGGAGTGTGATTGAATAAACTAGTATACATATACACATTGGACCACTGTGTCACTTTAAAAATGAATGAAAAATGTCTGCATGAACAGATAATGAGTGATTTCTGGGATATAGTAAGGGAAGAAAAAACAGTACACAGAGTATATGTAGCATGCTATCTACTATGTAAAAAGAAGAGGAAATAAGAAAATACTCATATATATCCTCATTTGTTCCCCTCCCAACACACAAAGGATAAACCATAAATTAATGACATTGGTCCCCCTGTAAAAATAAGTGGAAGAAGAGTGGGAAGGATGGGTAGATGAGAATGGAGAGGAAAGAACGAGAATATCAGATATCAGAGAAGTGACACTCAACAGTGAGTCCTCCAATAACATCATTTCACGCCATTTTGTTTCATTAGAACATTGACTAGGGAAAAAAAATCGATTCCTCTCACATATCCCAAAGATGTGCACGTTAGGTTCATTGGTGCATCTGTGTGGTCCCAGTGTGGGTGCTGGTGTGTGTGTGAATACACTCTGCGATGGGACAGCATCTTGTCCAGAGTGGGCTCCCACCTGGCTCCCTGAACTGCCAAGTGGGCTCCAACCACCTGAGCCCCTGAACTGAAATATGAAGGCAAATACTTACCTTGCTTGTTTTTATTCATATTTTAAAAATGCATGTATAGCTCACATTTATTTCAACATTTAATATTAGAAGTGTTTTGGTCTCTATTTAGAAGCTGGGTGATAGTCTTGTGACTAGAAATATTCTATAGGAACTTAACTCTTGTTTATGTCAATTAGCCCGCAGGTAAAATTGGTTTCATTATATGTCATTAAAGTCACAATTTCCAAGAACCTATCTAGAGACAACTTTTAAAACTACTATTTCACACACTCAAAAAAATAAAATTAATAAGAATGGAAGGAAAAAAACCAAATTGGAATGCAAATAGAAACAAACGAACCTAACTACAGTTCAAGCGAGTAGCACAACCACACTAAAGGAAAAAAGGAAGAAAGACATGTGCCACTTTTGAACAGCGATTTCTCTAGTTAATTGGTCGTCTGCATCAGAAGTTGGCCAGTCTTCTCTGCAAAGGGTCAGATAGTAAATATTTCAGGCTCTGAGAGCCATCTGATCCCTGTTCCAAACACCCTGCCTTTGTATTTGGAAATCAGCTATAGAAAATACGTAAATAATGGGGGAGTGGTGCCCATGTCCCAATCCAACATCATGCATGACATTGAAATTTGAACTTCGTATAAGTCCTGGATGCCACACATTTTTTTCTTCTTTGAATTTTTCTTTTTTCTATGACTTAAAAATGTAAAAATTATGCTTAGGTCATGGGCAGTATAAAAACCGGAGTGGGCCAGATTTGGCCTGCGGACCATTGTTTGCTGACTCTTGCACTACCTCACTGATTCAACAAGTCAACCTTCAGCTTTTTACTGCCTCCAATATATATTTTAATTTTTGATATTCTATTTTTAGTTTAATTGCATTTTTTTCCTAACTCTGTCAGCTCCTTTTAAACCATATCTGCCACTGGACCAACACAAATTCCATCTTACTTCATAGCAACAGTATTTTCCTATATACTGAGAATACAAAACATATGCATTCTATTTTTTCTGCCATTTGTATTGAATTATTTTCAAAAATGTGATTTTCTCTGAATCTTTATTGCTGTGTCTCACCTTGTTATGAGCCAGAACGTTTCCATACTACCATGTTGTTGTATTCTGTTTTTCTTTCCTGTTGTTCTTTCCTAGTTTTTCCTTATGTGATGTGAGATCCGTGTGTGTCTGCTATTTGCCGACATGGAGTGTGTACACACTTTGATCTTTGTTATTATTCACGTGGGTGCTGGCTTAATATGCCCCTTACGTCATAAACTGTGTAATACGCATGGTCCTAGCCAAATGCCTAGTGTCCAGCAGACCTTTATCCTGTGCTGCTTTGATGAAAGACAGGATTCTTTCCCTCATCCCCTCAATACGGCCTTCTGACCACCAGGAACTTTCCGTCCTCCAATCCTATGTGAAACATCTATGTATTTTTCCTTGTTATAAGCGTGCCCTACTCATCGCTTCTGCTTCTAATCCTCTGCCTGCCCTTGATAGGTGCACTGCTGACAGCGTTCTGTCCTGCACTGTCATTTGCACAGCCGGACTCGCTGAGATCAGAGGCAGCCGAGCATAACTGGGAAGCAGGTGGGGAGTGGAGAAATAGGCCTGCTTTCACCTGGGTAGAGGAGGGTCAGGTGCCATGCACAGGTGGGCCCACAAGGCCTTTTTGTTCAGCCATATAGAAGTGAACCTTTGAGGGAGGGTCAGAGAGTGGCAGTGGCTGGCAGCATTCTCCAGGTTTTCCTTCCATAGTTAGGATGCTGTGTTTCAGAGGTCTAGGCGCAAGTCAGTCACCGATCCTTTCCCCACGCTCATTCCTGCCATAGATAAGGGCAATTTCTTCAGAGACTCGTCTGTCATTCATCAAACTCTTTACTTCTAATAATATTACACCTTTACCACTAGAAAATATTTTCATAAATATGGCTTCAGAGACTCTAAGCCACTAAGTGACTTGCTTAAGATTTTGCAACAAGAATTGGAAACAGGATTTAAGTCCTCTTCTACCCAAATGCGAAAGCATGATCCTTCCGTATATATCCTTTTTCCAGAGAGGTTAGACTACCAAGAAGTCATTAACTGACAAATATACACACACCAAAAAAACATAAAATGCATGGTACGTTATTGTAAAAAATATGATAAAGTAATTCATCAAAGGAATTGAAGATCAATTGCATGCTACATGTTTCATGGGGGATTTTATCTGATTCTTCTATGATTGTCTAGCAGATGTCAGCACGAACATACAGTTTAGACAAGAAGCTTCTGTTGTCACAATTTCAAGTTCTCTAGCTTCTTGATTTATAAGGCTGAGGCAGTTTGGGGAATGCAGGCACCCGCGATGCATATTGTAATCCATAAATTAATGAGTGATTAAAATCTTACCAAGGCAAACACACAGCCACAAATCTGAATGATGCACGATTATTGCCAGCCATAGCCAGCAGATGTAAAGAAAGAATTGGCTTTTAATGCTCATTAGTCAGTTTTATTACAAATAATGCATTTGCATGACGTTTGTAAATTTATGTTCCACTGGGAAGCCATGATGATGGCACAGTATAAACAGGCGAAGCAAATTGTGAAAAGCGCATCCACGATTTATTAATTGTTCAAAGTTACATTCATTTATGCGTTTGTTTTTAACTTTGCCTTATTCCAAAACAAAATAATTTCAGGGGATTTGAAGAAATATAGCCATTATAAGAATTTCTAATTGAAGAAAGTATGGAGAAAGGAAGAACGATGGTCTGAAAATATAATGAATCAGGGGCGAAGTTTGTATAAAAGCTGAATGTCAGAACATTCTACAAGTGTGATAAAAATGTAATGCAAAGCCACCTCTGCATTAATTAGCATTCAAAGCAAAAGAGCAAAAACTGATTTGTGTTAAGATTCATGGTGTTCATAAGGAAAAAGTGGAAAAAACAAAATGTTTTTCTCAAGGGAAATATAACATTTCTTGGTAAAATGACCAGAGGGAAATTGACCTTGTGTTAATAGCTGATGATACAGGTGATACGGGCACAAAAGGAAACTCATATTCCATAAAATCTAAAGCAAATGCAATAGAGCTCTTTCTGCTAATCCCAGCATGGAGGCTGACAACCTCCTGCCACATCGCACTTTAACAAAAATTAGCCACTTGATCAGAATTTACCTCTTTCGTATCCCCTTCCCTGCCCTATTCATGCACACTTCCTGGCCCAACATCCTTCCAACCTATCTATATTTTAATTTTGGTTGGATAAAAAAATCAGTTTTTACTTTTTATGACTATGTAAAAGTTATTCACAATTGAAAGAAACGCTACACTTTAATGAATTTTCTTGCTCAATTTTGTTTTCCTTCAGGTTGTCTCGCTCATTTCTTTTGTTTTCTCTTAATTATTACTAGTTCATCCCTAGACTCTTCCCCAGAAATAAAATCTCCATAGGGCAGTTGGGCACATGTAATGATATTGACATTTCATCTATTTGAAGACTACTCTCCCAGAGGCTTCTATCTGGAGGAGCAGCTTGCTGAGTCTGTGACAGCTGTCACCTGGGATCCCCTCTCGCCAACAGGCAGAGATCCCCCTGGCTCCCTTGTATTGAATTCCTAAGTTAATGAATCTTATACTTGTTGATGTCTTCCTTTTTTTCAGTAAAGTGCCTTCTTGAATAGCTATTTAGAAAAGGTTAAATGGCAGATAATTTTTTGAGTCTATGAGCATCTCAAAATGACTATTTTATAACCATGCATCATTGACAGTAGGATGATATAAATCTGGTTTGAAAGAATTTGCTCCTTCTGCCCAGTCTACCTGGATTCATGTTTTCCTCCCTTTGGGAACACAGTATCACACAGTGGCCCCTTTTCTGTGCATATCCTGCTTCCGGGAGATTGGCACTCCATCCTGCACCCCTCTCTGAGCTGATGCGTCAACTGTGTTTTCACTATTCCAACACTCTTTCAGGTCAGCAGCTTTTAGGTGGTGCCATATTTGTTAGGATCACTTCTGGGGCTACTGACCAACTCCCTTACCCACATTGCTGTCAAGTGGACCCAATAGTTTTTTATGTTGCTTGTGGAGTCCTGTGCTAGTGGATTCAATGCTCTCTCTGCCCTGGAGATGAGACCTTTTTATATGGCACTACAGAGGCTTTGGTTTTCATGCTTGGCCTCCTAATCACTCTTAACTTTATTTTTATGTTTATTTAGAGCTTCGGTAGAGTTTAACAACAGTCATATAATATTATTGCCCTTATGGTCCCTATTTACGTCATACTTTTCAAATGCCTGGTGCATCACACTAAGCCATGCGTTCCTTTCCACTGGGACAACATCCCAACTCGCATTCAGTGAAATTTTAGCAAAGGGTTGCCACCTTGAGCCAGGACTATGCGTGCTCCATCAACCATGAGTGACTGCATCTTAACTACCCGCTGGGTGGTAACTACTCCAGCTCCAAGATCCCACTTAGCCCTGCTTTCATCAGTGACACTATTTGGATTCACCAGGATGCAGACTCCGGGATGAAGTTCACTGTTAAGGGGATTTATTAGATGATCCTTGTAATCAATCTCCATGAAAGAGAGGCATAAAAAAGCAGGATTAGACAAAGGGAAAAGTTGAACTACCATGTGGGCACAGCCTCAGCTGATCCCATGGAGAGCCAGGAACAAAAATGGTCAGAGTTGCCCTGCATTAGGCTGAAGTGGCTGGGCTTTTATGCCCCTGCTTCCATCTGTCACTGGACGTGGGTCACTCTTGGAAGGACACGACTTTGAGTCATGGCTCTGCAGGTGGCTATCTGAAGCTGAGACAATCCCTGAAAGAGCTGGCAGCTAGAACCTGTCTCCTAACAGCTCTATCATTCCTCTTTCATGAGAGATATGGGTGCCACACCTTCATAGCTGCCATGCTTTGATTCTGCCTAAAAAGGATGTGGGCAGGAAATTCAGGTTCCTTTCATATTCTGCAGGACCAGTCTCCTCCCTACTATCTCCTCCCTACCAGTCTCCTCCCTACTGAGGGAGGAATTACAATCTCACTGAGTTGTTGCTCCCCAGAGATTCTACTAAATTCTGGAATAATTATCAATGCACCATAAAAATAACTATCTCTAGGGATCTAGACAATCATTTTTAAATGACTAGATCATTTTGAAATCATTATTCTATGTTCTAAAGAATAAATAGTTTAGTTTCCATATTTTCTACTTATGTGCTGGATGCTATGCCAGGTGGCAATGAGTCCAAGATACATGCTCCAAATCCAGTAGGGAAACAGACAAAAACAAATTTGACATTAATATTGTTCTATATGTGCTATAATTCAATAATGTCCCAATTACAGTGAGAGCTCAGAAAAGGGAGCTTCCAGGGAAAGCTACACCAAGGAAAGGACCTCTGAGCTGAGGTGTCTGACACATAGCACCTCATTCAATGAATGTTTGTTGAATAAATTATGAGCAGAATATTAATAGGCAGCAGAAATTAGGGTGGATGGGAGAATTCCAAGCAGACCTCAGAGGCCTTTAAATGTTTCCCTGTATAGAAAGCAGTAGGTAGTCAGTATGAATATTTATTAGCTAAGGCTAGAAATAAAGAGTTACGTCAAATTGCCTTGAATTCTCTTATAAGGAGCACTGACAGTATTCTGTGGGCAGCAGGAGAAGGTGTGGGGCTCTGGAGGGCTTGGGGCAGCTGGTACATGAGCTGTTTATACAATGGTTCCTCTGTGGAAATGAGAATGAATTGGCCAAAGCGAGAACTAAGAGAGGATGACAAAGTAAAGGGCTATAGCAACAGCTGGATGAGCAGTGATGAGGTCTAAAGTATGACACAGCCCTGGAGGTGAGAGAAAATATTCATGAGGGATTTGAAGCCACACTTCTGAAAGGTGCCCTGTGCATGATATCCTCATGTGTGCAGGAACCTGCAAGGATTCAGTATATATCTCATCTAGTTTAGCTCTCAAAACAACCCAGTGAGGTCAACATTATGGATTCCCAGCATACAGATGAGAAAGTTGAGCTCCAGGACCTTAGAGGATGAGCAGAGGTAAGATCTGAACTCAGTCCTGGCTGTTTCCCAAACCCAATCTCTTTTACTGCACCATTAATGCTTACGATCAAGAATACATCACTTCAACTAATGGAATGCATTTCTTCCCTAATAACTAGAGAGAAGTAACTACACTTTTTATCTCCACCTCGTGTGATATTATAAGACATTAAGGAAGTAAAGACACTGGCTGAATTGTGAATAGATTTGTTGTGACTGACTGCTAGGTCTGAGCTGTTGTAGAGCCACTGACAGCATGGAGATTCCAAGAGCTCCACAAGAGAGAACCATGAGCATATGCATCAGGCACTGGGACACGCACAGCAATGCATTTCAGCACTGTGTCAAAATACGCCAAGGTACTGACTTGCTAGTCTCTGAGCTCAAGTTAGTTCCTGCTGGTAAGTGAGGCCACTAGTTCTGTTGCCCTGTTTGCACTCCCTGGGAACATCTTTTCCAGATACTGCTCAGGTCACCTGAAACCAGTGACCCACTCACTGCCTCTCGGGGCTATGCAAAGAGTTTCAGCAGGAGGGTGTAGTGCTGCTGGTGCACGGGTGGCCTCAAGTGTGTGTCACAAGGCTGCATGTCCACCTCTGGGACAGCCTTCTCTCTGATTGGCTAATTGCTTGAACAGAGTTTTGCAAAATTTCTCTAAGGAGACCATGGAGATGTTGCACAATGTAAAATCTTTCAGTAGTGGAAACCTAAAAGGACATTATTATTATTATCATTTTAGAGACTTATTAGACGTGGGCTCAAAGTATTTGCCTTTTGCTGTAAGTTAATCAGTGTCTCATATCCCAGCTTCCTAAAGTCACCTGAGGTTTGTCCACATCAGCCTCAGAATAAGGTGAAATCCATGTTTCACAGGCGGGTGGACTTGCATTTGAATCACAGCATCACTATCTTCTGCCTCTTCAAAGCCCTCTATAGCCCTCTACCTTCTCAGACTTGGGGGACAGAATCTAGCCACACCAAAACATTCTGTATGAGCTAGAGGGTAGCATTTCTTGACTCAAATCACTTTAGATATTTGGAGGGAATGAAGAGGCTCAGATATGGAGGCAGGAAAGCCTCAGGCAAGGAGAGCAAGAACAAGAGCAGGCCAAGTGGGCATGAATTGGGGGGGGGGCATGTTCCCGCCCAGCATGGCCTGCACTGGTTGCCGTCTGAGTAGCAGGGACAGGATAGGTGTTAGCTGTGCAGTTAGTTGATCCACTTTCTCTCTGAATCCATTTTCTCATCCCAAATGAGAGATAATGGTCCTAAATTTTCACAGTCTTGGTGAAAATTAAGGGCAATAATATATTAAACATGCCAATCACACACTTGGCATAGGAGAGGTACTAAACCATTGGGTGTCCCTTTTCTTTATGATGGAAGTTAATTTCAGACTTTTCTGGGTGCTTTTACAGATGTCATCTCTTTGGTATTTTAAAATCCTGATGAAGAAATTAAGATCTGCATTTATATGTCTGTTGAGCAGATGAGGAAAATTGAGGCTCAGGAAATAGGTCAAAGCCCTGCCTCAAATTCTGGTAGGATGATAGGCAGAAATTTTCCCCTTTCAAGAATTTCCAATGCAGGAAGTGCCAAGATCTTGGTTCATTTGAATTGCTCCTTTCCAGAACGCTGGCCTCTGGGGACATAAGAAGTGTCCCATTGCATTCTGCCACTGTATTTTGAGCTTCTCCCATAGACTGAAACTTTCAATATTATCTCCTCAGGACCCCTCTACTTTCCTTGTCTAAGAAGCCAAACCCAAAATGATTTATTTCATAAAAAAAAATCTACTGTTAAATGATTTATAAAGCCTCTTTCTATTCATTCCATTCATCGGCTACCATTTTGAGAAAAACAATCACATGTAGAATGCTCTCAATAAAAGGTCGCTTGAGAATTGACATTTAATCAACAGGTAGTTATTGTCGTGCCAGTTACTTACTTCCCAGGTTCTGTGAGAGTGCAGGAGGGAAACGCAGTGGGTGGCTGCCCTTACGAAGCTGTGGGCTCCCTCTGTCCTGGGGCAGATCTTGACTGTTGGGATGTGCCTGGGGTAGGAACCAAAGAGCCAGAAGTTAAAGAAAGAGTGAAGCAAACTCTGCCTTGGAAGAAAAGTGATGGCTGTGTCAGAGTGATTAGAATATTATGCTTTCTCTTTTTGAAATGTTATTTAAAGTTTTATTAAATTTTTAATTTATGTTGCTATAAAAAAATGAAGTAAGAAAACTGGCTCATTGAAACCCACTATGTGTGAGTTTAGAGAAAACGTCATCGTGTCTAATTTGGGTCAATGCATCTAGACACAGCTCTCTGTGCCACGGCCTCTCTTCTGAGTCACTCACCTCAGCCACCTAGTATGTGACCACCTGAGTTTGCTCCTGACCAGGACTGGTTATGTGATTTGCTGGGCTCAGTGTACAAGGAAAATAGGAGACCCTTGGTTCAAACAGTAGCAATAAAAGTGCCTTTAAAAGTGCAAATATATTCCTTTTACAATAGCCTCAAAGAAAATTAAATATCTAGGAATATATTTAACAAAAGATGTGAGAGACTTATACAGGGAGAACTATGAAACACTAAAAAAAGAAATTGTAGAAGATGTAAACACATGGAAAAACCTACCTTGTTCATGGATTGGTAGAATCACTATCGCTAAAATGTCCATACTACCTAAAGTGATCTACAGAATTAATGCAATCCCTATCAAAGTCCCATCATCATTCTTTGCAGATCTAGAAAAAATAATTCTATGCTTTGTATGGAAACAGAAAAACCTCATATAGTCAAAGCAATCTTAAGTAAAAAGAACAAACTGGGAGGTATCAGTCTACCAGACTTCAAGCTGTCTTCAAGGCTATAGTAACTAAAACAGCATGGTACTGGCACAAGAATAGAGACATAGATCTCTGGAACAGGACTGAGAATCCAGAGATGAAACCATCCGCATATGGTAATCTAATCTTTGACAAAGCAGACAAAAATACACACTGGGGAAAAGAATCTCTTTTCAATAAATGGTGCTGGGAAAACTGGACAGCTACATGTAGAAGAATGAAACTGGATCCCCACCTCTCACCTCTCACAAAAATCAATTCAAGATGGATAACAGACTTAAATCTAAGGCATGAAACCTTAAGAATTCTAAAAGAAGATGTTGGGAAGACCCTTCCAGACATTGGCCTAGCCAAGGAATTCTTGAAGAAGACCCCCAAAGCAATCACTGCAGCAACAAAAATAAATAAATGGGATCTGATCAAATTAAAAAGCTTTTGCATGGCCAAGGAAACTATCATTAGAGCGAACAGACAGCCTACAGAATGGGAGAAAATATTTGCTCTCTACGCATCTGATAAAGGGCTGATAACCAGAATCTATCTAGAACTTAAAAAAATCAACAACCAAAAAAATCAAACAACCCCATCAACAAATGGGCAAAGGAAATGAACAGAAACTTTTCAAAAGAAGACAGAATAAAACATATAAAAACATATAAAAAAAGCAAACATATAAAAAAAGCTCAACATCTCTAATCATTAGAGAAATAAAAATCAAAACCACAATGAGATATCACCTAACCCCAGTGAGATTGGCCTCTATCAAAAAATCCCAAAATATCAAATGCTGGCAAGGATGCAGAGAAACAGGAACACTCTTACATTGCTGGAGGGACTGCAAATTAGTGTAACCTCTGTGATAACGAATTTGGAGATACCTCAAAGAGCTAAAAATAGAAACACCATTTGATCCAGCAATAGCTCTATTAGGCATCTACCCAAACGAGAAAAAGATATGCTATAAGGAGACATCTGCACTCGAATGTTTATGGCAGTGCAATTCACTATTACAGGATGTGGAAACAACCCAAGTGCCCATCAATTCATGAGTGGATTATTAAAATTTGGCGTATGTATACAATGTAATATTACTCAATCATAAGAAACAACAGTGATCTAGCACCTCTTATATTTTCCAGGATTAAACTTAAGCCCATTATCCAAAGTGAGGTATCACAAGATCAGAAGAATGGACTCCACTTGTACTCGCCATCAAATTGGTACTAACTGATGAACACTAGGGTACTCACATGGCAGTAATACTCTCCAGGGATTAGGGGGATGAGGGAGTAAACCCGCAACTAAAGGACATGGGGAGCATTGTAGGGGGGAAGGGCATGCCTCTAACCCTCACTTGGGTGAGGCAAAGACATAAAGTGTAACCATAATGTTTGTACCCTCATAATACCCTGAAATTAAAAAATAAATTAATTCTGATAGATATTTTTGAATTCTACCATTTCCATTTGGTTCCTTTTACCATTTTCCAATTTT
>CAUYSK010040036.1:0-12045 GCA_963575035.1 Avahi laniger | reverse complement strand
GCACTTCGGGGAGAGAGAACTGTGGGTACAAAGTCTCAGGAACATGAAAGTGCCTGCCATGTGCATAGGTGAATTCCACACATCGGCCTATACACAGGCGAATTCTGTGCAGGTAATGTTTCATGTACTGTGGGAGTTGTCAAAAGATAAGGCAAGAAAGGCAAGCCAGAACTGAAAAAAAGGCCTCAAAATTTTAAAAATATACATACTAATATATATGCACATAGGTCTGAAAGGATAGATATATGTCAGTGTGTCAGCATTGGTTATAGTGGTGAAGATTCTGGAGAGTTTCATTTTTATTCTTTCTGTGTCTATGTTTTCTTCCTCCCCGCCCCCCAACAAAAAGAAAAGAGGCTGAGGAGTTGGTGGGTCTGAGTACCATCCTGGAAAGTGTGTGCTTGATTCTCAGGCACTGGGGAGCCACCGAAAATTCTTAAGCAGAAGACTGGGGTAGCAGGTATGAGCTATCGAGAGCTGCTTATGTGGGAGGCCTTCGGCAATTCACTTCGCTCCTGTTTCCCTGGGGCTGGCTTTCTTGTGCCACCTGCAGACCCAGGAGTCAAGCCCGTAGGAATAAACCTCTCAGTCCGTGAGATAGGAAGCTGCCACTAACGAGCAGAGAGGCACAATGTGAGTCCGTTTCTTTGCCCACTCAGAGCTCCCCAAAACTTAACAGTGGACACAAAACAACCTGGCTCTGCCCCAAGCACAAAGACAAGGGGGAAAGAAGGACAGGTGGCAAAACATTCACAAAAGCTAGAAAAAAAAAAGCAGATTGGTTTTTTTCTACAATGTAGGAGCTTTTATTACTAAAAAATAAAATCTTGTCTGAGCAAATGCCAGGAAAACGATTAAGGGCTCAATTTAGATCAGGAGGCTTGGCTGGGCACGGCCGAGCAGGGAGCTACACAATGTCAGCCACACTCTCTGTGCACATCACGTTTGGGGTGAGCAGTCCCGAGCCCCAGCTAGGCCTCTTGCCGTCAGTTTTGCAGAATTACAGTCAAGGCTTGGCCACTTGGTTTCAGTTAAAAGGATTGTGTGGAAGGAGGGATAAAAGGCTCTTGCGTGAAGACCAGCTATTGCATCTGAGGACTAAGAAGAAATGCAGCCAGGGTGGTGCCAGGCCCTGCAGAAATGCTTCTTTCTGTGGTTCTCAGGCTCCCCAAGCTGACCCAGAAAGAGCTTGAGAGGTGGAGGGGTATGGGCTGGCTCCGCAGTCAGACAGGCCTGGTTGGAGCCCCCATTCTACTGCCCATGGGGTCCATGGACAAGATTTTAACTTCTCTGAGTCCCAATGTCTTCACCTATAAAGTGGATATAATAATGAGTTATTGCCATGGAGATAAAATGACATGATATATGTAAAGTACCATAAAATAGACACTTGGTAGTTGGTAGCTTCTTCCTTTCCCTTTTTTTCTCCAGGGCCTCCTAAGCCAAAGAATTGTGGTGCAGTAGGAAAGACACAAGATTAGAGGTTGGGAAACCAAGGTTCTTGTCCTGGTTGAACTACTAGTGAGCTGTGTGACCGTGAACAATTCACTCAGTCTTTCTGGGCTTCACTTTCCCCCACTGAAAAATATGGGTCTTGAATGAAATAATCTCTAAGGGTCCCTTCTTTCTCTGACTTTCAATCAATATCATAATATTAATTAATTAATACCACTAGGCAGTTGCTATGGGCCAGGCATGTTGCCCAGCAAAGCACATGCGTTATCTTATAAGGTATTATCATCCTAGTTTACAAGTGAAGGAAATGAGGTTTATGGGGGCTCAGGAACTTGTCCCAGATTGCGCAGCTAGTAAGGACAGGTCAGAAGGTGTTTGCCCTGACTTTTCCTTTTTTAAACTAATTAATGTAGCCCCAGGGTTCCAAGTCTTTTTACTGAACAAGTAATAAAATCAAACCACTCTACACATTCCAGGTCAGGTTTAAACAGCTGCTAATTCTTGAAACTATAACTGAGGTTTCAGGCCTGAGGAATACTGATCCACTTTAGCAGTGTGAAACAGGCCCCATGAAGGACAGACTCTTCTATCAGGAGGTGAGAAAAAAAGCACTGCGACTGGTCATTCCTGGGGCTTTCAATGAGGGCACAGAGAGGACACCGTGGTGGGGACACAAAGAGCCTAGCAGGCAAGAAGTTGTCAGCCAGGTGAGTAAGCAATCTGTAGCTAGGGGCCAGTGCAAGCAAAGCCTCTCAGCAGAAAACACGGGTTCATGCAGAGATGCAGGCCACTTGATTACAGCACTGTGGAGTAAGTAGGGAAGACGGAAAGCTGTGACTTGACAGCCAGTGCTATCCCTGGGAACACAAGGCCTGAGTCTGACTGGCAACAAGAAAACTCAGGAAAAAGCCAGACCGTGAAGCCCAGGGCTGGATATGTGAGATATTGCTAAGCCCTATATCAGTTGCCTATTGTTCTATGACAAACCACCCCAAAACTTAACAGTTTAAAATACCAGAGATGTATTACTTCTCACAATTTTATGGGTTGGCTGGGCTCAGATGGGCAATTCTTCAGCTCTGTATAATGCCAGCTGGGCTCACTTGTGTGGCTACATTTGGCTAGGAGTGCTCCTGGGGCTAGGACTTGGACAATGACTTCATTCATTCATATATCTGGCAGTTGGTGTTGGCTATCAGCTGGGACACCTCAGTTCTCTGCCACATGGTCTCTTATCCTCCAGGGCCTCTCTCCACATGGTCTCTCCACCAGGATAGCCTGGACATCTTTACATGGCAGGTGGCTTCCAAGAGGGCAAAATCAGAATCAGGTCAATAGACAGAGAGTCAACTGCATTTCTTTATACTGGCAATAAGCACTTTGAAACTGAGATTTTAAAAATAGTGCCATTAACAGTTCCAAAACATGAAATACTTAGTTATAATCTAGCAACTACAAAACACTGAAGAAAGACGCTTTGAAAGAGTTAAATAAATGAAAAGATATACCATGTTCATAGATTGGAAGACTTAATATTGGTAATACCTCAATTATCCCCAAATTTATCTGTAGATTTATGGAAATTCAAACATTATCCCAATCAAGGGAGCAAGTTTTATAGATATTTACAAGCTGATTCTAAAAAAAGGCAAAGGAGGCCAGGCACAGTGGCTCACACCTGGAATCCTAACACTTTGGGAAGCCAAAGCAGGAGGATCACTTGAGGCCAGGAGTTCAAGGCCAGCCTGGATAACATAGCAAGACCCCCATCTCTACAAAAAATAAAAAAATACAAAGATTAGCCAGGAATGGTGGCGCACACCTGTAGTCTCAGCTACTCAGGAGGCTGAAGCAGGAGGATCGCTTAAACCCAGGAGTTCAAGGTTACAGTGAGCTGTGAACGAGCCACTGCACTCTAACCTGGGTAACAGAGCAAGACCTTATCTCTAAAAAAAATTAAAAAATAAAAAAAATTTTTTAAAAAATTCTAGTCACTATTCCTCCAGTTCCACCCTGGAGAGGATATCAAGTATTATCCCTGTAGCAAACAAATATTGTTAAATATTCTACCTCCCCATTAATAAAAAATGATAATTTAATGAAAAAATGCCATTTTACCTTTCCATTATATATCTAAAAAAAGTTTAATAATACCCAGTATTGGCAAAGATATGATAAAGTGGGCACGATCAGATGCAATGAGTGGGTATGTGAATTGGTTCAGCCTTTTTGGAAGGCAATATGGCAATACGTATCAAAAGCCTTAAGTGCTCTTACTCCTTGGAAAAATAAAGCCACCTGTAGGAATCAATCCTCATGAAATAGTCAGAGATTCTGATGAGGATCATTATCTTTTCTGCATCGAAATGCCGTCTCCTGCATCACAGGGATAAACGTGCAGTGGATCAGAATGTTGCCAACTCTCTGGATGGCAGCTGACTCTTATAAAACATCTGCCTCCAGCCAGGAGCCTGGTAAGAAAAGAAGCCACTACCTCCTGAGTCTATTTGGTCAGGATGCTGCCTTCTGTGTAACAGCATTCAATGACTGTCTCCATTCCCTGCGAACAACTAAAGTGATGGGTGTGTGCCCAATGAGTTAACGAGTGACACCTCTTGCCGTGTCCATAGAGACAACAGGGCTCCTCATCCAGACTGTTTTGTGAGAGACAAACCCACAAGACCACATGAAATACAATCAAGGCGGTAAGAGAGCCAGTTCAGCAGACCCTGAGGATTGCCAGGAAAGCCAGGGAACAAGCTGAGAGGCCGCTGGGCTGAGCCCCAAGTTTACAATGGCAGATTCAGGCAAAAGCTGATTTCTAAGGAGTCCAGGGAATTCAGGAAGGTAGCTCAGCTCACCTCAGCATTCAAGAGGAAAAGAAATATCTTGCTCAGAAGCCAGAGAGAGGAGGGCTTCAGCTGAGAAGTGAATCATGGGGAAAACATGGACACTTTACAATGGAGAAAGACCCTGACAAGGGACACAGGATCTAGGCCTTGTCTCTGGACCCCACCAGCAATCCCCATCCCCTAATCACAGCTACAGTCTTTGATGTCAGTTAATGTTCCATTAATCCCCTTGCTCTGTGATATTATCTGGGCTCTGCAATTCTACTTCCCCATCCTGGCTGTTTATGCAACTGCCTCTGCCCTGGCTACAGTGCTCCAGAGACCTTCTCAGTTCTGCTATCTGGACTCTCTCCTCTGCCCCAAGCTCCCAGCGATCCACTCCACGCCCCCCACATACACACACACCCTCTCACTCCCTCAGAGGTTACAACAGCCACTGTGAAGGCTGAGCTGACCAGTCTAAGTTATTAAGGAAGCAAGGGATCTTCCCCTAATAGTGTCTCTTAAGGTGGAGAACACTTAATTCTGTATGCTGGCTGTCACAACAACAATGACCATTCCTAACATTTATTGGGTGAGCCCTCACTGTATTCTAGGTGCTGTGCCAGGCACTCTACATGCATTACAAATTATTACAATTTAATCCATGCAGGAACTCTATGAGGTGGGTACCGGTATTGTCATGATTAACATATTCATTTTACACATGAGGAATTGAGGGCTCAGAAAGGTTAAATAATGTTCCCAGGACAATAGGGCTAATAAGCAAACCAGAGACATTACTTTGAACTCATTCATTTAGCAAGTATTGACCAAGTACCTACCATGTGCCAGTCACTACAATGCTAGGCACAGGCACTAGGCTATATTGGTGAACAAGACAGATCTACTTCCTGCCTGCAAGAAACCCATTGTCTAGGAGATTAGATCAGCCTCAGGCCATTATAGTTACCCTACTTGCCTGTAGAGCCAGGATTCAAATTCGTGTTTTCTACACCAAAGCCCAAACCCATAACCATAACGCTCTTTGCCTCTATCTTACTGGAAATTTTCCCCCTGGGAGAAACATGAAGTCTTGGAAGTCCTCAGGCTGAAGTCAAGCTGCATACCTGTGTGACCAGATGTTGATATTGGAGTAGATGCTGTGCCTAGGTTAGATGCTGTGAATCAGACTACTGGACACATGGAGCCTTTTTTAAGAGTTTACTCAAGCGTCACTTTCTCAGTAAGGCTGCTCTAACCACGTGTCTCCTATCAGCATGGTCAACCCAACTTTCTCTGCTCACTTTTTTCATCATACTTATAACGTTATTTTATATTACATTATTTGTTTATTATGTCCATTGTTTAGTATGTGATTCTTCATACTTAAATATGTCACCCCAAGAGCAGGGAATCCTTACCTGTTTTGTTCACTTATGTATCCCCAGTGCCTAGACAGAGCCTCGCACACAGAAAGTACTCAGTAATTAATTTTGGTGTAAGTCAATGAAGGTAAAAATTATGTACAGGGTTAGCAGACAGATGGTGCTAATTAGGTAGGGATAAATGACAGAGAAGAAACGAGCTGGGAACTAAGTTCCCAATACATAGGCTAGGAGTTAACCTCCTGGCAGTCCAAAGAAGGATATTACAAGAACTGGAAGAGGTGGCCAAGTAGGTCACAGCCTGGAAAACAAAAGACCCTGCAGGAGGTAGAGTGTCTATTCTCCTTCGTGCTCAGAAGCATGTCAGATGTCTGAGAGCCAGGAAGCCAGGGTGGATCAAGAAGTGTGTGGCCTTCTGTGTTCTGCAAGAAGCCCAGGGAGTCTGGGGGTCAGATGAACAGTCAGGGGTTGGGGATCAAAGCAGGCAAAGGCTGAAATCCAGGAAGTCTGAGAGAGCAAGATAATAGTATCCATCCACCAAAACACGGAAAAGAGCTTAATCCTGAGAAGAGGAATAGCAGGAACTAAGGTTTCTTTCAAGTTTTCTCCCAGGAGGTATGCGGTCCTTAGAGCTGCAGTAGAGAGTAGGAAAGACAGTGTGGTTTAGAGACGTGTGCGTATCTCTTCCTGGCTTCATATTTAGCGATTTCACGATTGTAGCTTGAAATTGGCCATGGCAGAAGCATTTACACCCCATAGAAATTGGCAAATGCTATAAATCAGAGATTGCTTGTTTTTTGGTTGAATAGCGGGTTGGTAAACACTCACCAGCACGACACCGACATAGTTTATTATAGAACTGAGGCTGCAGGAAGATTCTGTTTGGGGCTGGAAAAAGAAAAAGCTGGAATTGCAGGTAGGTACTTAGGCTGAGGAATACCCCATGGACAGACACCTGTGCCCTTGGGTAACTGCAGATCGAGCAGAGCTAAGCTTAATAGAATCCTTCCTGGGAGTTTCTCCATTCACTGTAGAACTTACATAGAGACATTTTCTCTTAAGTTTGGAAGCCAGAGACTCATTTGGATCCATTTATTCATTTGTCCATTCATTTGACAAGTGCTAATAGAGGATCTACCATGTGCCAGGCTAGCAGCTAGGCCATAGAGGTGGCAGGACAGACTTGCTCCTGCCCTCATGGAACTTGTTAGCTAGTACAGCAGTCTAGAAATGATGGCCTGAGGGCCAAATGCGCTGTGACCTCTTTGAGCAAGTAGCTCTTAAGTTAAGGATGAGTTCTATACTTTTCAAGGATTATGAAGAAGAATATGGAGGAGGAAGAGGAGCCAGAGAAGGGGGAGAGAGAAGGAAGAGAAGGAAATGAAGAAAAAGGAATGGGCGCGGTGGCTAACGCCTGTAATCCTAGTACTCTGGGAGACCGAGGCAGGAGGATCCCTTGAGGTCAGGAGTTCCGGACCAGCGTGAGCAAGAATGAGACTCTTAGGCCGGACGCGGTGGCTCAAGCCTGTAATCCTAGCACTCTGGGAGGCCGAGGTGGGCGGATCGTTCTGAGCTCAGGAGTTCGAGACCAGCCTGAGCAAGAGCGAGACCCCATCTCTACCAAAAAATAAAAAGAAATTAATTGGACAGCTAAAAATATATCTAGAAAAAAAATTAGCCGGGCATGGTGGCTCATGCCTGTAGTCCCAGCTACTTGGGAGGCTGAGACAGTAGTATTGCCTGAGTCCAGGAGTTTGAGGTTGCTGTGAGCTAGGCTGACGCCACGGCACTCGCCCCAGGCAATAGAGTGAGACTTTGTATAAAAAAAAAAAAAAAAAAATAGCACTGTATATTCACTTTATTCTTTCTTCACAGCTTTGGGTAGCACATTTCTAATATATCTGAGAACACAAAGGCACACTAAAGTCAAATTATATAGCAAATATAATCTAGCCTAGTTATGACTAAAACTTCCAGGGCCTAACATACTAACCACATTTGACAGATAGTTCTTTAAGATAATCTATGCCCTTATGGTACTGGCTATATAATTTAATCTCACAATCAAGAAGATTCCGCGTTCATAAGCACCCCAAATTCCTCCATTTTGCCACATTCCTCTAGTATTACCCTTATCCAAGTCACCACAATTATTCCTCACCTGAATTATCTTGTAGCTGGTTTTCCCGCTGCTGCCTCTAAAGTGTATACTTCCAACAGAAGCCAAAGTAGCCTTCTTAAAACTTTGAACCAAATCATATCAGTTGTTTAACATCCTCCAATGTCTTCCACCATACTCAGAAGAAAACCCAAAGTGCTTACATTGGTTTACAAATCCCCACAGGATCTGTCTTCTCCGCGCACTTCAGACCCATGTCCAACCATGCTCTCCCCAAGTCATGAGTCTCCAACTAAACTGGTCTTTGTTCTGTTCATCCAACACACCAACCTTATTCCCAAATTAAGGATCTTTTCCCTGGCTGTTCATCCAACCTGGAAGGCTCATTCCTCTAATCTTCTTATGGCTAATGTCTTCTTTTAATTCAGATCTTATTTTAAATGAAACATCCTCCCAGGGGCCACCCTCAATCTCCCAAGCTACAGTAGCTCCTCAGTCAACTGTGTATCACTTCTGCATAACCTTTCTGGCAAGTTTCTTGTTTATTTACTGCCTCAATTGTCCAAATGAATAAATAAGTGAAAGCATTCCTGCTTCTGTAGCTATCTTGAACCCTTGATAAATGCACTTCTCTGTGTTTAGTTCAGTTATACTACAAAGAGTTTTGAAATCTCAAATGTTGCTTTCACTAGGTCAAATGTATGTACCAGCAGCAGAATGAGATACCACTGAAAAATTGTGTAAGTTCAAGTGATCATAAAAATTGTATCTGGCTCTTTAACTAGCAAAAGAAAAAATTCCAAACTAGTTTTGTCCCTTGGAGTCATTAACTTTAAGTCAGAAAGACCAGTCCCCAAAGACAAATCCAGACATTAACTTTCATTTAAATAGGTTGAATGTGTTTACCAACTGGAATTGTTGACAAATAGTATTTGAAAGTCATTAACAAAAATGATGTCACAATTATCAAGTGAGCAGAAAGTAGAGCAACCATGAAAGATAAGAGGAAACTCAGAAATCATGTGGATTTAAGTCACAGACCATTGCATTGGTCTCACTGTCTTCTTGAAGCCCATAAAATAAGTCCTTATAATGAGAAAGCACTGAATAATGCTATCACGGTCCATGGCCCTCACAGGCCACTAATTTATTAATTTTAAGACTATCCCAATGTTTTATGCACGTAAAATAGTGCATAAAACTCTGAGTTTCAGAATCTCTGGCTACACAGACTCTGAGAAGTGATTATGTCCACTAACTGCTTTCATGGTCATTTCCAGTGTAAACTAAAAATAAAATGCTAAGTCCCCCAACTAACTGAATGGACCCCCTCTTGGCTGAGGGGACCCCAGAAAAACTTTAAATTTGAGTTTCCAGCCATGATAGGAAGGGAGGTAGGAATTGCCTCCTTTTGCACCCTCCCTTTTGGAGTTTAGACACTACAACTAACTAGCATTAATGTTAAAACAGAGATCATAAGACGACAAAACAGACTCTTCATGGCAGTAAGATACTAAATTACAAATAAGACTTAAGGCAATGCAAGGCAAAGGTTACGTCTCGCCTGCAGGCCATCAATTTGCTTAACGGATCACTTTGAGTAGGTAAATTGTGGCTTGCTCTATGATTAGCTGACTTCCTTATCTTAACTCAAAACATTCCTTTCTATTGACTCCAAGATTTTAGACACAGCCTTACTCCATTAGCCGATTACGAATCAAAGAATCTCTGAATCCACCTATAACCTGTAAACCCCTATTTTGAGATGTCCCACATTTTCGAGCCAAACCAATGTATACCTTCCATGTATTGGTTAATTATTTTATCTACAAGTCCCATCTCCCTAAAATGTGTAAAGCCAAACTGTCACCCAGCTGCCTTGGGTGCACTTTCTCAGGACCTGCTGAGGTTATCTCCTCGCCCGAACCTACGTCATTCACATTGGCTCAGAATAAACCTCTTTAAATTATTTTACAGAGTTTGTTTCTTTTTCCATTAACACCAGCATTTTCTTTCTCTGCTTAGTTACTCACTTTGGAAGGGAAAAAGACCGAAGGATAGCCTCAGATGAATGTGGATCTTTTTGGTGACAGAATAGACACAAAAGTTAGAGATTGATAAAGCTATTTTTTCACCAGCACTGCAAGTCAAGGAAAGTGTAAGAATTGTTTCTGAGTAGATGTTCTCTCAAATAGAACTTGCCAAGACCAAGTTTCTGCTATTTAAAAGAAATATAACATACTTCTTTTAACTTCTCATTTTTTAGAAATCCCAGTGCTGTCCAAACAAAACCTGGTTACAAGATCAGATTTATTGAAACAAGTAAATGAAATCTGCTTGCAATTCATAGCTTTGGCATAAAGTGTTCAATTTTAGATAAGTGATTTTGCACAGGTTAATATCTTAGGTTAGTTGTTCTTTGCAACAGCATTGCTGTAGGTTTCTAAAAACATAAGTTTGGCAGCCTAGAATTCATTATGCCAAAGATACGAAATGATGAATATAAAAGCCAATATCTAATTGCTTATTTGAATATCTATTTTGCCCAGGTATGTAAAAAGATATGTACTTTCTGAAAACATCCTCTTTTACTTTCATTGTTCAATTCATGGCCCATAAATATCCATCTTTAGAGTTTAATGAACTCACCTGGAAGCTAATTCACTTTGAATTCGAATATTTGCCAAAAAATTTCAGGCCAGTGAATGGGTACTATAGAAAAATTACATGTGTTTTCCAGACACATTATGTGCCTAACACCCCTTAGAAATATCTTCTGTTTTCTATTCAAATATTATAACAAAATGTTCTACTGTGGGGAAATACGCAAATCTCTTACCTTCTTCTAAATAGAAGTCTTTTTTTATTTTTTTATTTTTCACCAATTTCAATGAGTACAATGTTTTTCATTTGGAATTTGTTTTGGACAAACCAGTATAGGGAGAAAAATGAACAAATGAAAACTATGTGTGGCATGAGTCAATTGCCTGCAACCATGATAGTGACTAAATGCATAAAAATTTGCTGTAAATAAGAAAAAAGTGAATTTGACTCTAAGTAGTTTTAAAAATAATCCATTTAAATTTATCAGAGAGGACAGGGAATATGTTTTCTTTTCCAAATCCATTTCAATTGAATTAAAAATTCTATGGGGGCAGGAAGCAGCTCAGACCAGTGGATTGAACCTTGGAGATTTGAAATCTGACAAATCAGGATAGTAGCCCAAGTATTTAAACCACTTTGTGAACTCTACCAGGTTACTTGTCCTCTCTAGGCCTGAATTTCCCTACTATAAGAGAAGCATCTGACTCGTGGTAAGCTATCAACAATCATTAGCTCTCTTTGTATTTCCCAACACACCCAGCTCAGGGCTTTGCATAGTGAATACCTAATGAATGTTTCCTGAATCAAATGAAATTGAATATCATTTCTGAACTATGAAATATATGCTTCCATATAAGGAATAATTGAAATTAGCAAGACTTTTTCCAACTTCAGATTCTTCTAAACTTTAAATTGCTTCTAATATCTCATTCATGCTTGTCTCATCTTACTTCTCCCTCCTAAACCAAAATGAAAATTTGTGCATGATTACAATCTACTCAAATGCATGAAAAGTCACACTTTATGTATCAATCTGAATTTGATCAGGAAAATGAAGTCAATATCAGCATTATAGGGAAAATGGATGGACTATAAAAATTCAAGCTACAAGAGATATAAGAAGATGCAAAAAGAATGTTTAGAAGATGGTGTCTGGAGGATCTCTTAACCAGAAAGGGAAAAAGCCAGTTATGCCCGTGAAGTTCTAGAAACTGACATAATCCATGAAGTGCACTTTAAGGGCAGGTCTGGAAACCACTTCTTTTGCCACCACCTAGAGAACAAATGGTATGAGGAAGTTCAAGAAAGTGCCAGAGGCCGGCACGATGGCTCACGCCTGTAATCCTAGCTCTCTGGGAGGCCGAGGTGGGCGGATAGTTCTGAACTCAGGAGTTCGAGACCAGCCTGAGCAAGAGCGACACCCCATCTCTACCAAAAATAGAAAAAAATTAATTGGACGGCTAAAAATATATATAGAAAAAATTAACCGGGCATGGTGGCGCATGTCTGTAGTCCCAGCTACTTGGGAGGCTGAGATAGTAGGATTGCTTGAGCCCAGGAGTTTGAGGTTGCTGTGAGCTAGGCTGACGCCACGGCATTCACTCTAGCCAGGGCAACAGAGTGAGATTCTGTCTCAAAAAAAAAAATG
>CAUYSK010040033.1:0-26780 GCA_963575035.1 Avahi laniger | reverse complement strand
CCGAGGTGGGCGGATCATTCTGAGCTCAGGAGTTCGAGACCAGCCTGAGCAAGAGTGAGACCCCACCTCTACCAAAAATAGAAAGAAATTAATTGGACAGCTAAAAATACATATAGAAGAAATTAGCCGGGCATGGTGGCGCATGCCTGTAGTCCCAGCTACTTGGGAGGCTGAGGCAGTAGGATTGCTTGAGACCAGGAGTTTGAGGTTGCTGTGAGCTAGGCTGACGCCGCGGCACTCGCCCCAGGCAAGAGAGTGAGACTCTGTCTCAAAAAAAAAAAAAAAAAAGGCAATCCTCATGGCTTCCAAGTATCTACTTCTCTGGACTAGAGAGCACCAGGTCCAGTGAGATGAGAATGGCTATCTTTACTTTTCTAGCTTCCTTCTGCATCACATAACTTTGGTTCTTACTTAAATAAAGAGCTTTCTGAGATGTAGATCCGAATCAAAAGGACCCCTAGTCAACTTTTATGCCTTACTCTTAAATCGCTGGTGGTTCCTGCTGCAGAAACTTGGATTCTTTAGTTCTAGTCATACCCTTTTCCCATATTCCACGCTCAAAACTCATTCGTACACCACATGTTGGTGAGTACCATGTTCTTTTACATGTGGTAGCATAAGAGTCTGACTGAGGAATGAGGGCCTGGGAGGTGGCTGCTGGAAATCAAAACTTTGATGAATTGCCTTAGTCTTTTGATAATACAAATCCCACATCCTCATTTTGTATCTCAGGAGTTTCACCACGAAATAGTCTTGAAGTCTTAACCCCTGAAGTTCCTGGTGAGAGAGACCGTGGAAACTGCATCACATCCTTACAGCTGCATCCAAAAGGCTGGGCCACTCTTCTTCGGTGCTCAAGCAACACTGATGATCAGGAGGTACAGCAGCAGTGCTCCACCTTCAACAGGGCTCATTGGACAAATTGCCATTGCCATGTGTGCAACCTTAGACTGATGGGTAGATACAGTCTCTGCCCTCAAGAGCACACTGTCAGAGATCCTGCTTCTCGACTCTCCTGTTTCTGTCCTCTTCTGTTTCATGTGGTATCTTTATCCCTCGTAAACTCTTCTTCCTACTCTCCTGCCTGGGCATAGCAAGCTGGGAAGTACTTTAAAGACCATGATCAGCTCAGATCGTGCCCAGCTTCTTAATTCTTGTCTCCTTCATCTCACCCTTAAAAAACACAGCTCATGCCTGTAGTCCCAGCTACTTGGGAGACTGAGAGGATCACTTGAGTCCAGGAGTTCAAGACCAGTCTGGGTGACATAGCAAGACTCTGACTCTAAAAAACACAAAACACACACACACACAAAAACCCCTTATATGGTAACCATGGGACTGAGGTGTTTTCAGCTAAGCTGGCTAAAAGTGAGGTTTTGCTAAGCCAATTGAGTATTATAATTTTCTCTTTTTAAAAACCAGGGAAACTCTGGGAAAGGAAGAGTCTAAACTGATGACTAGGGGAAAAGGTCTTAAATGACTTTATGATTTTCCTCACTCTGGAAAGTAAGAGTCTTCCAAGGATTTCATTGGCTTTAGAAGCCAGAACTAAAAGGAGAGAAGAAAGAGCCTTTGAATTGTGCAGGGGAAGAGGTAAGGTACTCTAGGACTTGGATGTACCCCAGGAAGTTTTAAAATATCAAGATTGTTTTTGCCCTCAGAAAAGAGAATGTATTACTACAAAAGTCACAGGCAGCTTCAGGGAACAAAAGGCTTTAAAGTGTTATAGCACAGAATAACCTAAGCTTAAGAAGATAAGAAGATATGGGGCCTTCAAGTTTTCTTAGTTGGGAGGATAGCATTCATCTGATTGATTTCTTGCAATAATTCTGTGGCTTTGGCAATCTGTGGAGCTTTTTTAAAATAAGTAATATTTGTAGTACTGTTTCACCTCTATAACCTTGGTTTGTCTCCCTTCTCTCCCCACAGTGGACTTGTGTCTATGAATTCCAAGAAGGAGCTCCGGTGCGACCTGTCTCACCTCGCTGTTCTCTGCGACTGACTCATTACATTGAAGAAGCCAATGTAGGCAGGGGTTACATCAAAGAACTTTGCTTCAGCCCTGATGGGCGAATGATTTCTTCCCCACATGGCTACGGGATTCGCTTGTTGGGATTTGACAAACAGTGCAGTGAACTTGTTGACTGTTTGCCCAAAGAAGCCAGTCCCCTGCGGGTGATCCGTTCTTTGTACTCTCATAATGATGTGGTACTGACGACAAAGTTCTCTCCAACACATTGTCAGATTGCCTCAGGGTGCCTTAGTGGACGGGTTTCTTTGTATCAGCCAAAGTTTTAGGCACAACTTACATCAAATAAGGAACTTCTGGTGTTTGACTTATAAATTACTTCAATTTAGGTGAAGTATTTTCTTTTTAGAACATCTTGTAAGTTTGGGTCAAGATCCTGGTTCTTATGGGTCCATGAACACACCTGTGACCTAAGTACTTGGTCATCCGGCATCACACAGGCATCTCCAAGTTAGACTCTACGCAGCATCATCTTTTTCAGCATTCCTCTGCTCCTGCTGATCTGTGCCACTGAACCCCAGTTCTTCTGGTTACTTTGCACGGTAGCTCTTGCCAAGTTCCTTTCTCTTGCGTGTGTGCACTCTCTCTCTTTCTTTTTGGTTTTTGATTTTGTGGACATTTGGCAGGAGTTTTGGTTGGGGTAGGAGAAACCCATGACACCAGAATTGAATACAACTCAGAAGTTTGATGTTGGCGTATTGGTTGTTGAAAAGAAATTTCATCTTTACTTAGTATATTTGGCCTTTTAAGGTTGCTGTTATATTTCTCTATACTGAGCACAGATAATGGTGTTATTCTCATAATTGTTAAGATAGTCTTAACAATGTCTTTTAAGTTTCCTGTTAAAGTTATACAGATTTTTTCATCATGAGAGGGATTTTGTTGTGAAATTCTAGAAAAAAATATTACCGCCTCTCTTTGTAATTTACTTGTGTGAATTTAAAATCTCTAGCATGTATCCTTATTTGGTATTTTGTTCCTATCAACAGCATTAGAAAGGAAAGGAGGGGAAGGAATGGGCTTTGGACATTTCTATTATACAGAAAAGGATTTCTTTATTAGATTAGTACAATATCTGGCCACAGAGTGATGAGAACAATGTGACTTAGATTTGCTGTGTTTTCTCTGCCAGATTATTTGAATCACACAGGATGATCTGTTAACAATATTGGGGTGGAGGGGCAATCAGGAGTAAAGAGGTGGAGGTTGACTCATCATTTTTTCCTGAGCCAGGTGTCACAGGCTCAGCTTTCTTACCCTTAGTGAAGGGAGAACTGCAGTCCTCTTCAAGCTGTTGTCATAACCATGGTAGTCAATGACTTGGATGTGAAGACTAAGTGCTGAGATGAAGACTTATTTTTATGTTTTGTTATGGAACACAGCAAGAAGAAAGCATTAAGTAGGGGTTAAGCACAAGGCTGACTGCTCTGTTGAATAACAGCTTTCTTCCAGTCTCCTCCACGTGGGATGGCATTGTGTTTAGGGGATTACTAGAGTGACGGAGTGATTTAAGTCATGCACTAGCCTTGCTCTCTTAGGTCTCATTTTTTTTAGGCCCGTGGTTCTCAAACATTAGGGTACATTGTAATCATTGAAGAGCTTGTGAAAAATGCAGAAACTTTGGCCTCACCTTAGGAGATTCTGATTCAGCCAGGGAGAGGACAGGAATCTGAATTTTTAACTGGAATCCCAAGTAATCTTTATTCTGGTAGTCTCTGGATCACAGTTTGAAAAACACAACCTTAATTAGCAGTAAATACTTCTCTACCTATCTGGTACTTAACACAATTCCCAGAAGGTATTTAAAGTATTTAAAAAATAATAAGTAAATGAAATCAATAGACGATAACTTGGAATGGAATCAATTGAATCATCTGACAAATGAGAGGAGTTAATTGACTTGTTTAAGGTCACCCTGCAAAGTTAGTGGCAGAGCCAGGACTTGAATTCAAGCCTTCTAATTCCTTGCTCAGGGCAATTTCTACTGTATTATGCTGGCTGTTAAAAACAATGACTTATGGACACTTTAAGTTATATTATTGTGAATACTCTTAAACCGGCCAATAGATTGGGGAAAAAAAAAAAAGCATGGGAGTAGATGCTGAGAATTCCAGCCATAGGAAGAAAAGTATTTAAAATTTTACAGAAATGTTTAAACAACCCAAACACAAGCCATTCACAGACATATACAGAGTGTTACATCTCACTTGGAACAATGTTGGCTCTAGGACAAATTCTTAAAATTAGATCATTTTACCACGGATGTTTAAAAAATAAGAAATGTTTTCAGTCACTGAAAAAATTACCACAAAGCACAGTGAATATATAAGCTTGCCATAAACTTTGTAAAAAACATATATTTAAAAGAAAATATAGCTTTAGAGGTAAAAGTGCCCAAACGGTGTTATCATTAAAAATAAGCTACCAAGTATAATCATATATTGATATTCAAAAGAAGATTCCATAAATTTTATCAATTTTGGAAAGAGTTCCATGTCAGATGCTGGACCCACAAGTTGGCCCAACTCAAAATTCAGCCAATGATTCTTTAACCACCACAGAATATCTATCATGTGTCAAATAATGTACATACTTTACTACTAACCCTCACAAAAACCTTGCAAGGTAGGTAGAATGAACCTCAGTTTTCTTTGGTGGTAATGATGGGTCAGAAAAATTAAGTGACTTGCCTTAAGTTACAGAGCTGGCAGTAGGTAGCACTGGATTCAAACCCAGGGTTGTGGTTGGTTTGCTTTAGTCCAAAGCCTGTGTGTGTATTGCTTTACCACTTTGCCCTTTAGTTTGTAAAGGATGATAAACTGGCCTGCTAATTGATTTGTTTGGTGTCTTCTGAAAGTTTTTTATTTACAGAGCTGGCTTACCTTCTGTACCATATGAAAACATTTACAAGATTGACAATTTCCATGAGCATACCATAAACTCAGGGGCATATATACAGTCCATTCCTAACTAAAAAACCTCAAGCAGAATAAGCAGCTACAAAATAGAAAAGAAAAATGGAGGAGAGACAGCCTTGTATTAAAATAGAGCCACACAGATGAGATTTAAAAATTAACAGCCAGCAAACTCAAAAGAACTTTGGTCTTCTTTGAGGTATGGTCATGATCAAGATGTGATCAGGGAATTTTAATCAAGGAATTAAAGGTCATCAGGAATGCTATAGTACTGGAAGAATTTACATCTTACCATTTCAAAGTCCCATTTCACTTAGAGTATAAAATCTAATCTGCTTTTTCTCTAAATTATACTCAGTCATTTTTATTCATGATAACTGATAAATGTATTATAATTGGTACTGTAGTATAATTGTTGGTAAATGTAGTACAAATTGTTCTGTTCTAAAAAGTTTTGTGCAGCACATTATATTTATGGCAATGCTATGTTGAATGAGTTAGGGATATAAAGTATACAGTGGTTCCTTATTTTCAACTGTGAAAATGAAGTGGCTAAAACAGAAGAGACCTCTATTTTAAAATGTCTTTTAAAAATGTATGTGAGTGGTCTTTTTTCTCAGAGGCCCAAAGCACACATATATTTTGTTATTTCTCCTTGTTATATCCCTGAGAAGAGACTATACCAAAAATTTTAGGAAAACAGGCAAGAAAAAGGTAAATCATGTGTTCCCTGCTCCTTTGTCTAGAACCAAGATCACTTCGTATCATTGTTAAAGTTGTATTCTCTAGAACGTGCAATATAGGGAAGACATTCTGAGAATCTCTTAGAAGCCTAGTGTTTCCCGTATTTGTTAGATTATGTGGTATTGGCATCCATAAGTATCTGTTAAACTTATGTTTAGCAGGAGAAATAGTCTGATAACTTACTGATGACAATCTTTCCCATTTAATGACCAGCAGTTACTGAGTGTTGTGGAAATTCACTCAGTAACACCTGTGTTGGTCATGAAGGAAGCCACATATATGAATTTTTGGACAACTAATGCATATCTTCTAAGTGCCAAAATTTAATACTTATAATTATTTTTGATGCAAGTATTTCAGGTATGTGAGCATACCTCCCTGCCTTCTTTTTAAACAGCATGCTCAGTATAATTCACTTTGTCATGATGAAAAGTTAAAGTTATATTCATAATGTGTTATTACAAATATCCAGTGAGCTCTGATATATGTAAACACTTCATAGAATGTAAAGGGCTATAACAAATATGAGTTATTACTATTATAAAGTGATTCCCTCAGCCCTGAGGTATATATAATTGTTTGCCTCAGATTGCTATTGGTTTGTAAAAATTTTTTTATATCTGCTAAGTAGTTTGTTCTGTCTCCTCCGACACTATCCATATGCCTGCCTGCCCGTGAGATGGGATGAACCCAAGCCTGTTCAGGATGACATGGGATAACCAGGCCTGTTCAGAGTGTCTCAGTTAAGACCTGGACAAACTCTGGGTACGCAGTCTTTGAGACAGCTCTTTTGGTTGCTTTCCACTTTTCTGACAGGTTCACAGTAACCTTCTGGATAATATAAACTCCCAGTTAAAGCCTATGCTAGTGATTTTTTTTTTTTTGGTTGCAACTAAGTAGGATACTACACACTAAGAAAGGATGCTGCTAGATTAAGGAATAAACAGCAATGTACCAAAGTACCACAAAGCAACAAAGGCTCTGTATTTGTACGGGGGTCTTTCATGTTTTTAAGAAAAAAAGAGGAAGAGTTCAGGAAAAAGAAAAGAAAAGAAAAGAAAATCCCGATAGACTTAAGAGTATTTTAGATGCCATTAAACTTTGTCAATAACCATTAAAATATATGCTTAAATTATCAAGTTATTACAAAGACACAGTTTAGTCTCATTGTAGAATAAGATTATACTAAAATTTATACCCTAGTGGTGATTCTAAATGATGTCCTAAGAGTTTCTCCCATTCAAATGAATAGAAATTATTATCAAAAGGAAAGGCTGAAAGTTACCTTTATACTGCTCTCTTTAGTTGTAAATGAATTAGTGATAGAGATATGGGTGTTATCAAAAGCCCCAAGGAACACATCTCACATACACACACCTCCTATACGTATGTGTATATAAAAGTCACTATAAATGAAAATGTCACCCAGAGAAAATAAAATAATTTTTAAAATTTAAATCTGGTTCAAAGACTTTAAAACAGGTAGAATTCTCAGCTTTCCTAAGTTTCTTCTTTATTTAGGTTTCATGATTTTTACATTAAAGGGTGAATATTTGAATTTTTTAAAAAATTTCACTGCATCTTCCATTCCCCAACTGTGCTTTCTGGTAAATTTTAGATTCACATTTTTAGGAAAATTGGAGTGTTCCAGATAATATACTAGACACCCAGAAAGTTTTCTCTGTAGGTTCTGAGGTGTTATAAATTCTTATGCTAGACTGTAAGCTCCTTGAGGGCAGGGACTATCTTATTTATTCTTGTATCCCCAGTGCCTGGTATAGGACCTGACACAGAGTAGTTGTTCAATAAATATTTGTTGAATGAATTAAATGAACCTTCAGCATATGTGGTCTCAAGCTACCATGAAGCCAGAATACAGTGTGCAAATTATTAGTACTAGAGGAATCCAGCATTTATTATAATTAACAGACTGAATTCATTAGGGTAAGAGATGATCTGACCATAAGCAACCAAGCATTTCTCACTGATATGGAAAACTGCAAGTTACAACTCAATTTTTTATTCAACAAAGATTTGAATGCCTAATCTACTATATGCCTAGTCTATTTCTAGGGATGCAAGGGACAAAGATAACTAAGGTCTTCATATTCTACAGCTGCAGTTGAAGTAGACTTAGATTCAGAGCTGGCTCTATGGGTGTTGGACATGTGCAGTTGTGTAGTGCCCCACACTTAGCAAGGCCCCATGCTTGTTTTACTGCTCTGCTACAGCCATCTTGAAATCCTTAATTTTTTAAACAAGGGGCCTGCATTTTTATTTTGCATTGGACTCACAAATTATGTGGCTGGTCCTGCTTAGATGTTATCATTTTAACATGATGGAAACAAAATAATAAAAGTTACAGTATCTTTTACTTACTTTCTAGTGAAGATATTTCCATTCATTGAAAACTAGCTATAAAGTGCATGGTTTAGTTAACTAAAAAATCTAAAATTAAAACAAAACTACCTCCCACAAATTTTTTGACATTTCAAATATTCTTCATTTCAGAATTAGAAAAGCTTTCAAAAAATATAATTGGCTTTTACCTTTTGAATTGAATTGTTTTCAGTCTTTCACGTGGAAGAATGTAGAGTTGTAGGTGAGTTTATTTTATCTATATACATACCTACATAAAATTTTAAGGTTTTAATAAACCTTTATATTATATATGCACTGAATATTTGGTATAAGTCTACCTCATGTGCTTTTAAAATATAAATGCTACTTTGAAACATTTGACACACTTTTTATGTGTGGTTAACCTGTTTAAAATGTTGATGGCAAACTTGCATTTAGTTGTAGTTTGAAAATTTTTGTTTAAACTACCTATGTGTGCATTTTTAAACCAGAATCAAGCACAAGGCTGTGACAGAGGCAGTAGTTTGGTGGTTCTTGTTAGTGATATTCTAAACTTTTTCAGTCATGCAACTCCTATCAGAAAAAATATAAGAAGGCACTCCAAAATTTGATTATTTGTAAATGATAGATATACTATTACAGTGATCTGTTATGTACATTATAAAACACGCACAGAGGAAAAAGGAAAAAAAGATATTTTAAAATTAAAGTTCTAAATGTCTTCCTGGACATCCAGGGATAAACTTTACTTCAGCTGGTATATGCACATTTCATTTTGGGAAAGCCACTATCTAAAACAAAGAATTGGCATTTTACACTAAAAACACATTTACTGAGATCACATTCATTCACAATGTGTTCCCTAATATTCAATGTTCTGGCTACTTACAAGTTAATTTGGTATGAACCATGTTTTGTAGAGTTTTAAAATTTAGTTCTTTATTCAGTAAAAATTGTATGTATATTAACAGGAAGCAACTTGATAAATTTTTACTTTTGGTTGTCAAGCTGTATAGTGACTGGATCTCATATAGATAAACTTAGAACATGCTTTTTCACAGTGTTCCCTAGAATAACATTTTCTTGTTGTATTATTTAACAGTGTGATTGATGGTTCATTTTACCATATTATCTTCATCTACCAGAATAAGGATAATAATATTTGAGACATTCATTTTTGGGGCAAGTCACTGGAGATAAAAGAGTGAATCCCTTTCAATTCAGGTTATTTTATGAAATTTAATCATTTAGACAAACTGATTTAACTAACTGTAGCACTGATTACCACTATTTGTTATCTCTGACTGACATATTTTGGGCTACTTAAAAATTGATTTAATTTAAAAGGAAGTGATTATTTAGCATGCATTAATACAAATGAACTAACAATGTAGATTAGTTTTCTATTATTGCTATAATAAGTTACCATAAACTTGTAACTTTGTGATATGTTAAATTTATGTTACAGTTCTGGAGGTCCGAAATGGGGCTCACTGGACTAAAGTCAGGGTGTCAGCAGGGCTGTGTTTCCTCTGGGGGCTTAAGGGCTGAATCCATTTCCTTGCCTTTTCCGGCATCTAGAGGCTACCTGTATTCCTTGGCTCATTGCCCCTTCCTCCCTCAAAGCCAGCAGCGTAACATCTTCTTTCTTTCTCTGACTCTGACATTCACTGTCCTGCCTCCCTCTTTCACTCACAATGACCTTTGTGATTATTGGGCCCACTGCATAATCCAGGATAATCTCTCCATTTCAAAGCCAGCTGATTAATCAGCAAACTTAATTACACTTACAACCTTAATTATCTCTTTGCCCTGTAATATCACATAGTCACAAGTTCTGGGTATTAAGGACATGAACATCTTTGGGATGGGTGGGCCATTATTCTGCTTGCTTTCTATGTGCTGAGTACTATGTCTAGTGTTGGGTACTAGGCTTAGTGCTTCATAGGCATTATTTAATCCTTAAAGCACTCTTATGAGGTAGGTACTGTTGTTATTCCCACTTTACAGAGGAAGAAACTAAGGCTTGGAGAGATTAATTTACTTAAAGTCATATACCTACTAAGTTTCAGAGTTAGACTCATGCCCATTTCTGTCTGACTTCATGGCCTAACTTCAATTGCTATACTGGTTTGGCAATTCAGTGAGAAAATGTTCACTGCATACAAACTGCACACAATGTACAACATTGTGATTATAGATTGTCATACTGTAAGAGAGATGTATTGCAGCTTTATAATTAGGTAAAAATTCTTCTAATATCAATGTGAAAAAGTTGTAAAGGCACTGTTTATGTATTTAGGGCCAGCAATGTTTTTAGAGTTGTCTTGTAACACACAAGTGCTTTTCTCCCCTAGACCTTTTTCTACTTGGGGTTAGCTATTTTGGTTTATAGCTCTTATATGCTACTTTTAAAACTAATAACTATTAAGGATATCAGTTTGAAACAGGAATTAAAATCATGACACGTATGTACATTTATGGAACATTATGTACAGTTAGTTGCTGCATCTCAAAAACTACATAGTGGGCTGAAAAAAATCCATGATATTATCGAAGGGCAAAGATAAGCAAGCTTAAAACTTTTTAAGGTTTAGCACTTCCAGAGCCACATTCTTTTTTTTTTTAAAGCCAGTCGAATTTAGCAGTGAGAGCCACATTCTTCAGTTTTGCTCTTGATCTGATTGGCTTCAACTAGGAAACTCATACTCAAATATTCTTTCCACAGTACTGGGATAATCATAGGATTATCTCTGGTCCTGGATGGGATAACTGTGGATGTTTTAAGAGAAGTCATCAGTCATCAATGGTTATCTTGTGTGATGGATGAGAAGTGCATCAACCTTCTTTAGCAGTACTTCCCAGTGAGTATCTTGGGCAGAGACAGACTGCATATTTGCATTTGTATCCTAGGCCATCTTAAGCCTTAGAGTCAGGTTCTCATCCCTGCCTACCCCCACTCCTGTAGGTGCTCTCAAGATGATGGGCTAGTACTCTTGGGCCAAAGGCAGCTTAACCACTGTCCTCTGATTAAGTATTAGAAGCACCTGCTGTAATACCACATTAATTAGCTCTGACTTTATCCTAGTCATGGAGTGTAATTCTCATTCTTTGGAGAGGCTTTATGCTATCCCCTGCCCCATTGCCCTCCACCCTCTTTGGGGAAAATCTGAGTTTTCTTTTCCTAACAACCACTGATCCTGTCCACTGAGTTTTCCTCCAGTCTTCTCCCTTCTGGCAGAGGACAGGAAAAGTGGTGCTCAAACTCTAGCATGCATTAGCATCACCTGGAAGGTTTGTTAAACTACAGATTGCTGGGTCCATAGCCAGAGTTTCTGATGTTGTAGGTCTGTGGTGGGAGCCCCAGCTTTGCATTTTCAGTCAGTTCTCAGCTGATGCTGTGGGTCTAGAGACCACAGTTTGAGAACCACAGATATATAAAATGCAGTTAGGGTTTGGATTTTTCATGGATGACAAATCCATGGATCTCTGTGTAGACTATGGGAGTCCATTTAAAGAACATCTTGACTTTTTGAGGTTGATATCGTGGGTGGACATCAATGTGTCCCATCAGCTATATCTTTCTTAGTACATTATGAAGTTTGCACTTCTTCAGCTGGAGCTAATAGTTGCCCTAATTTAACATGAATTATCAAGCTAAGATCATCTTACCTTCTCAGGAACAGGAACAGGCCTAGTGCTGTGTGGGTCATCTTCTAGCTCAAAAAGGAGAGAGCTGCTACAGAAATACACACTCCCTGGTGCGAGCTGTAAATAGCTGCAACTGTTGCTAATATTAATAATAACAATAAATCTACTACATCTGTTGGTGAGGCAACGCCCCCCCCCCCCACACACACACACAATAAATACAGAAGAGGAAAACTGAAACCTTAACCAGGGCATATACAATTCAAAACATTTTTAAACCTTTTTTTAAAGTTGTTTTAAAAAATTATTTCCCTGAAATTCGTTTAAATTATGGGTACACTAGACTGCTGTGTTGATGTTACTTATAAAAGCCCTTCTCTATAAAAGATTTGCTTTTGTCAGGGTAAAATGAAGGATCCAAATTTCATTGTGAAAGAATTACTTTTTAAAAGTTAAATACAAAGTATCAGTTCTGTTCTGAATACACTGTATTTATTCTTAAGCAGTTATTACCTAGTTTTTTCTTGCATACTTAATAAATGTATGTAATTAAAAGAAGGATTTCCTGACATTTATTGAAAGTTGCAGTGTATGGCGGGAAAATCATAATCCCTAGCCTGGGGGTCCCTGCTAGTTGGGAGATGGGTAGACGACTCATCTCTGGGGCAGTCTTAAGAGAGAGTAAGGTTGAAAGGTTAGCTTCTGTTTTAGCCACCAGCCCTGTCAGAACCTGCAGGGGATAATCTGGGCCTGGGGGTCAGGGAACTGCCATGTCATTATACTCAGGGGGAAGATTAGTAAATCCCTGTGCCACAGGCTGTGTTCCCGTCTAGCAAGGATTTCAGTAGTGCCCTATAACTTCATAGCCATCTGAGAATAACTAGCATTCTCAAAGAACTGTCTTTTCCCAACATTTTATTATGAAAATGTTCAAACATATAGCAAAGTTAAGAAATTTTTATAGTGAACATCATTTACCAACATTCTAATAACATTTTACTGTTCTTGTTTTATCACTTATCTAATACTCATCCATAATTTTTGATGCATTTTGAATAAATTCCTGGCATTTTACCCATCCTTCAAAATTCCTCAAGATACATATCATTAACTAGAGTTCAGTATTTTTTCATTTTGTTGTAAAATTTACTTACAATAAACTACACATATATTAACTGTACGTTAGCTAAATTTACACAAAGTATGCACAAAACCGAAACTCCCATCAAGATGTAGAATACTGCCATCACCCGGCAAGTTCCTTCCTGTCTCCTCCCAGCCAACCTCTGCTCCACTCTCCCAGAGACAACCTGTTGTTTTTTTTTTCTCCACTATAGATTTGCCTCTTCTAGAACTTAACATAAATGGAATCATACATTATGTATTCCCCGGATAATTTTCAAAAGAAATTCCTCAGAAAAGCGCCTCTGAAGCTGGGCTAAAAGTAATGATAAAGACAACGTCAGGGATCAGCTTGCGGTTCATTCATTGAACAGATCTTTATTGTGAGAACCTCTAGCCTGTGGATACAAAGCTCTGTAAGACAGTCGCTGCCCTCAAGATCACATTGTCCCAGAGGATACAGCACAAACATCACGGAGATAGAGCCAGGCAAGAGACAGTCATCACATTCCACAGAAGAGGGTCTAATCCAGCTTGGGAGGCAGTGGGGGGGACCCAGGAACATTCAGATTTTTATTTAGGAAGTTGTCTCAGGCAGCCAATGTTCTGTATTTTCTGTAAGTCTAGAACCTCATAACTCGAAATGATTTGTCATAAAAGGGCAGTTTTACAACACTAAGCAGATATAAATCAAATTTTCTAAATAAATGAGGAAGAAACTCTAAAAGGCGCTAATTGAAATTATTAGGGATTCTGTTTTCCTCTAGTTTGAGTTGATGTAAACTCAAATATAGTTGGTATAGTTCCCAAACAAAAACATCCTTTCCTGTTCTTGGACCATGAGCAGTAGAAACTTTCAAGAGCTCCAAACAGCAGCAAACTTTTTAATCTTCTTGGACTTCATCTTGGCTTTCTCAAGGCATAGCAAACCTTGGTTCCCATATGTACCTACTTTTCCCTGTTCTCAGTTCTTCTCAAAACTGTGTTGCTGTTATTCAGCGGGAAGTGAGATGTGGGGAGCCCCAGAAAACATGGAAATTTGTTTTAGTCACTTTTTTTTCCAGAAAAGTCCGAAAGGGCTAGGAAAATTCTGAAGTTTCTTTTGCCCAAGGGAAAGGAGAAAGCTACTTACTGTAAACCACCTATTATTACAGATATGAACCTGAAAGAGAAATAGTTTCTTTTTCCTAGTATTATCTGAAACAAATAGGTAGCATCTCAGTGTAACCATACACATTTTTTTAGTTAGTGTAGTCTACATCAGGAGCAAGGAACTGCTTAATAGAGAGTAGCTGAACTGAGTTTGTTTCATTTCTGTCACTGATGAAAGGTAAAGCAGGTATAGAGTTGGTTTGCTCTAAAACAATTAAAACAAGTCACTGCCTTCATGGCACTTCTAACAGTAACAAAGCAGCAGTCAATAATTATTTTAAAGAATACTTTCTTCTTGCCTTCTCAGTCAACTTTGTTCAATTGAGTGCCTTTTCAATTCAGAAACTGCCAAGAGGGATAAGAAAGGAGTGCCTGTGCATTCCGATCCTGACGCACGTACGTTTTTATCTCCAATTGGCTAGACATTTCTCAGAGTAAAGGATAGCTGACAGTGTTTGGAAGTTAAAGGAGAATAAAGAACACTCTCATCAATCACGTAGCTCACATTGCAGACCAAATGTTTGCGTCCTCTCAAAATTCCTATGTTGAAGCCCTAACCCACAACGTGATGGTATTTGGAGGTGGGGCTGTTGGGAGGTAATGGGGGTTAGATGAGGTCATGAAGGTGGGGCCCCTATGATGGGATTAGTGACCTTATAAAGAAGGGGAAGAGACTAGAGCTCTCTCTAGCATGTGAGGAGACAGCAAGAAGGCTGACCTCCGCAAACCAGGAACAGGGCCCTCACCAGGAACCAAATCTGCTGGCTCCTTGCTCTTGGACTTCCCAGCATCCAGAACTGTCAATAAATGTCTATTGTTTAAGCCACTCAGTCTATGGTATTTTGTTATGGCAGCCTGAGCTAAGACAGTTCAGTACCTTGAGGTCAGTATAAAAATTACCTTTTCTTTAAATAACCTCTATGATCCAATGAAAGGTCAGATGGGATATTCCAGAATGCTGTGATCCTGAATATCCATGTTGTTAGGCTTAAAGAAGTCATCCTCCCAAAACTTCCATCCAAACCTCCTATAAAGCCCACCACTCTCCCCTTCCTAGGGGTGTGTTAGGCATGTAGCCTTTGTCAGACCCCTAGGGAGATAAAGGAATGGAATACAAGAGGGGAACTGAACTTACTTTCCTTTCCCTCTTGATAAGGATAATGCTTATCCTTCCTGAGGAAAAACTCTCTGTAAAACCCAAGGCTCTCCCCTCCCTCAGCTTGGATGCTCTTTTCAGCCTCCACCCATCTGCTCAAATAAACAGTATTTTGCTACACATGAGGCTTTGTGTGTCTCCCTCTCCGCTCCAGACCTAACACGGGTCCCCACATTCCTTTCTTTGGCATGGAGGACAGAGTATATGTTGCCCAGGCTTGACTTGAACTCCCGGGCTCAAGTGATCTTCACACCTCAGCCTGCCAGGTAGCGGAGACTACGGGCACACCACCATGACCCACTTTGATTCATTCTTAATGAAATACTTACCAGACATCTACCAGATGTCAAGCACTAGAAACAGTGGGAACCAGAGCAAAGTCCCTGCCTTAGGGAACTGGCATTCTAAAGGGGCAACAGGTATCAAATAATCACAACATAATTAAAAGGTAAGTGCTATGAAAAATAGGAACATCATGATACAAGAGCCTGTAACAGGGGGAACCGACTTAGTTCTGTGTGAGCCAGCTTCCCTGAAGTGACATTTGAACTGAGATCTGAAGGCCTCAGTCAGAGGAGTTCATAACTGAAGTAGGGAAGGTAGTATTCAGGGTAGGGAATCTGCATGGGTAGAGGCTAGGGGCAGAGATGAGTATAGCACGCCCCAAGTAATTCGGAGTGCTGGTGGCTGGAGTGCAGAGATTGAGAGGGCAGTTTTAGCTGCAGGTTAGAGTAAGGGAGGCAAGGGCTAGATCATCCTGCACCCTGTAGGCCATGGCATGTTGTTTTTTTTTTTTTTTTGAGACAGAGTCTCACTTTGTTGCCCTGGCTAGAGTGAGTGCCATGGCGTCAGCCTAGCTCACAGCAACCTCAGACTCCTGGGCTCAAGCAATCCTACTGCCTCAGCTTCCCGAGTAGCTGGGACTACAGGCATGCGCCACCATGCCCGGCTAATTTTTTCTGTATATTTTTAGTTGTTCGATTAATTTCTTTGTATTTTTAGTAGAGATGGGATCTCGCTCTTGCTCAGGCTGGTTTCGAACTCCTGAGCTCAAACAATCCGCCCACCTCGGCCTCCCAGAGTGCTAGGATTACAAGCGTGAGCCACCGTGCCCGGCCGGTGTTTGGTTTTTATAACAGAGAAAAGGGAAGATATTTATTGAAGAAAGTGACATTTTTAAAAATTGCTAACAATATGAAGAATAGATCGAAGGGAAACAAGAATTTAGATAGGTCCTATTTTCTTCTCAATTTCTACACCATAATCAGATATGCTCATTGGGGGGAAGGAAAAAAAAGTTCCCACGTTGGGAACTTCAGATAAATGGATTAAGATGGGAGCCAGGCTCTTGGAAACTGGGAACACTCTGCAGCTGTGCAGAGCAGCCCAGGGCCCTGCCTGGTCACACCTGCTGCTTCACTCCAGAGGTCTAGATCTCTGTAATGGGCAAGTTAAAATGACATTTCTTCAGATATGATTAAATGCCCCATTTCAAGTTCAAGATTTACATTTTCTCTATATGATAGATTTCTATACCAAACTAGAATTTTAGAAGCAACATATGGCAACTGCTCCTGTATCTTGCCATCACTTATCAGGCAACCTCAACTGTCACTAGAGACAGGGAGCAAGCTAATATTTGACATACACACCAACAGTGTAGCTAATGTAACTTCACTCTCCTAACCAATTAGCTACAACAGAAAGGAGCAGCTATGAAGACAAAAGTAGATATTTAAAAACAAAAAACCCCTGAAAAACTGAAAAGCACAAACATCCAGACCATTTAACTTGGGTGTAACCTGTAATAGTGACACTGTTACAACAGAAATTACCGATAACCTGAATTTAGCAAGAAAGATTGTACTCAGTAAGGAAGAATTTATTACACTTGAGGAAAACCTTTAAAAAACAAAATGCTTTGCAGTTAAACTATCCAGAAAATAAAACTTATGTGGAACCCCTCTTGACCAAACAAGATGGATAAATGGATTGTTTTACCTGCAAAGTCCTCAGGTCAGTTGGTAGAAGTCAAGGAACTGTGCTAAATGTCTGTCAATAAAAGAGTAATAGATTAACCTACTGCAAAAAGGAAAGTGCCAGTAATAACAAACTACCCCACCACAAGAGTAGACCAAATAGGATGGGTTTAGAAAACTTTATTCCAAACGATTACCCAAAAGTATGTTAACTCTGAAACATTTAACAGATTTCATTTAACTCATAGTCACAAAACTCAAAGTATCAAACAAAAATAGCTTTACGTGCTTAACCACTTTTAAAAATGAAATTTTAAGAGGAAACAGGTAGAGACTCCCATATAATTTGGGAACCATTAGGCAACAATTATTATTAAGCAAAAAGCACTAAAAACTAAACACTCTCAAATTTAGAGAGAATGCCTGTTCAAGTCTTTGATATGCATTTATTTGCACGAGAGAACAAATATTTTAAAAGAAACCAAATCTGAGTGCTTACCCTTTCTTCACACATAACCTTCTGTCTACCTTTCATCTTATGACTGCATACCCCTCATGCTACCGTACTTCTTAGTTCAACATGATTGGCTTCACTGAAGTAAGCCCTCTAGGTCCCATTTCATATATCCCATCTACCACCATCATTCCCTTACATGTTTGCACAGCCTTATACCGAGTGTCGCCATTGTAATTGAGCTTGGGAACTTCAGGTATCCAAAGGTAACTATATATACACAATTGTGTTTTATTGCACAGTTCACAATATATAGCAGGTGATTACAGAGCCAACCATATTAAGATGAATATCAACTATTTAGACAAAAATATCAACTTCATCTCTAAGCACAAATGAAACAAATAAGACACAAATTTGCCACCATATAAAGGTTGTGTTTATTCTGTGGTGCAGTCCTGAGGGCTCATACCACTCTAAGTGTGTTAAGTACAGAATCCATAACATTTCTGGTGGCATCAGACAAAAAATATCACCCATAAGTGTCTTGCGCTCATGAGCTGTTTGTGCCACATATGTAACAGAAAGGCCACTTTTAAAGCTTTTCAGATAGTTATTCAATCATGTTTGCCTTTTCAAAATTATTACCACAGTAGTTCACACTGAAGGTAAAAACAATAGTTAGAATTTCTTAATAACACATTTTGACTTAAAGTTCAGACAAAGATGTAGGTTACAAGTTCTGTTCAATTTTTTTGTCAAATTTAAGAAGTCTATAGGACAACACAAAACCATCTCTGGTAATGTATTTGCAGTTTGGTCTTCAAAAGCTGTAAAAAGTAACAAAGAAATAAAAAAAATACTGAGTTAAAACTATTAAAAATATTTACTAATAATTATTTTTTAAATGCCACTTGAGACAGCAGAAACCAAAGCCTTTTCCTTAGAATTCTCACTTCACTTCTGTTTCAGAAAAGTGCTTTAGAACTTAGATTTCTACCACCTGCATGGAGTGTAAAGATAAAAGCAAGCCCAGCAGAAAGGCCCAACGGAGTCCACTCCAGGCTAACTCACCTGAGGAGCTAGACATGCCCGTGAGTGCTCAGGGGCACACGTGTGAAGTGGGGGGGAGTGGTCAGGCACCAAGGTGTCGTCTTCATTTCCGAAACTCAATTCCCTTCAAATCCTGACTCTGTAATAGGCCAAAGGATGCTACTCACATTTATTTGGCGTCAAATTCTTTTTTTCTCAAATCTGCACCTTAAGTCATCTAAAATAAACTATTATATCCAGCACAACATTGTCAAACAGAGCTGCTATATAGCTATTTAGCTTCCTTACTGTCTACTCTAATGCTTAATATGCCTCCTAATCCTTTACAGTTGGAAGAAGGATCTTCACTTTACTTAACCAGTCATACTGCATTTAGAGGTAAACAATGTTTTTGGACTCTTTGCCCAGAAACTTGGAGTAAACTACCAGTTGAGGCTCTGAGTTTATTTTGGTCAGTAAGTGCACATATTCACATGCAATTACTCAGAAAGATGAAAAACTAGTAAGAAATCTACCTACTGTCATGTCAGAAGCTGGAAAACAATCTTAACTACACAATATTTACAGATCGGGGCTTTTAAAGGATTCATAAATGACTTTTCCAGGCTATTTCTTGTACTTCATTAGTTATTCAATTGGTGTATGAGTCACTTTGCCTTATCTTGAAAAAATATCTTAGTATTTTCTGATTCTTTTGACAAGTAAGTTTTTGTTAAGTAAGGGATGAGTATGTAATCTGGCTATTATCACTTCTAGAACACAAAATAACCCTTCAAATGTCTGCAGAACATACGCTCTCAAACTATCTTACTGTTTAAATGACACAACGGTAAACTGGGTTCCCAAAATGTCAAAATCCTAAAGAAGTCTTTATTTCCAAGAGTAAAATAAAAGACAGCTAATAATGTGGAGTGAAAGCTATCCTGAGCCTTTTTCCCCTCCCTCTGTAACATTTAGAAACCAAGGGGAATCTGGGATTGCATTAATAAACTTCTAAAATAAAATTTTATGGAAGTGTTTATTTTTAAAAGGAGAGTTTCAACAGAACGGGATGCTTGAATAGGACATACTACTAAATGAAAAAAAAAAAATCCAGAAACCCTTTGCTAAGTTGGCACCAATAATTCAAAGAAACCAACCTTATTAGAGTGTGATCTCTACACTCAACATGAAACTTCTTTCTTAAAAGGATGAAAGACCTGTAACAAAAACAACCTATGTCCCTCCATCTTTTGGCAATGAAATAAGTGAAATTAACCTAAGTATACCTTGGAAAGCTGAAGGTCACATTCAGAATTAAACAGAAAACTTTCATATCTAGAAAGCAAAATGGGAACTTTCATTAGCTGCTTGATTCTATCATGTCGAAATGGAAATGGTATAGATAATGACTATGCAACAGGTGCTTAGTTTTAAAACCAGTACAAGCAATTTATCATGAAAAGTCTATACCTAATAAGCTGTTTCTCTTGAGTTCTGCCCCTTTGTCATATGCTTGAGTTTGATGAAGACTATCCATTGTAACTGCTGAGAGCAGAGAAGCAAGACATGGAGTAATGAAGAAAGCTTGAGAAATCCCGGGGCCTTAAGGGCCTTTTCTCTGGCTGGTCCAGGCCACTTATGTTCCAACCCAGAAGGTTTAGACTGTTTTGAGAAAAGGAATCACATCTTGGGTATTAGGTTCCCTGTCAAAGGCCATCAGATGGACAGCTATTTAGCAGGTAACTGGCCTACAGTTCTTAGATAATGATTTTAGAAAAGCAAAACAAAAAAACCCTTAAACTTTCCTATTGAAACCTTTTATTCTGTTTTTGTTGATGCTTAAGGAAAACAGCTTTGCTCATAACTCACTGTGGCCTGGACTTAAGACATCAACTTGTAGGTGTCTTAAGGAAAGAGGCCAAACTGCATTCTTCTTAGGCATTCAGTTGATAAATGGCACTTAACTGATGATTTTTTTCATATAACCTTTAACAAGAACTCATAAGTTGCATTGATTATGCCCCAAGAGATGAGAGACCGATGGTAATTCAGATGGGCGCCCCTGAAAAGATTTGTCAGTTTCCTGTCCCGTTCTAGCCAGATTTTTTTGAAAACCTTGGAGAAAGACTGAAATTCCCCACCAATCTGAGACTGTATGCGAGTTTTTACAACATTAATTGGAAAAAACAAGAATCCCAACATGGCACCCAAAAGACCTCCACAGATAAAATCGTTGACCAAATGAGCACTGTGAGTCGTTGCAGTAGGCAGATGCTCCTTAATGGGACCTCGAAGGCCAAAAAAAAAGACATTGCTGAGTCCATTGCGGAAAAGAATGGGCACCAAGCCTCGATAATACTCTCCAATTCCGTGGCATTTCAGTGCCTTGAAAGCCTGGTAAGTGTTTGTAAATTTGTCATGATGCTTGTGGTCTTGAAGCAACGTCTGAACTCTTTCCAACGGAGTAAAGATGGCTTCTGTTGTCCCTGCCAGTACCGCTGCCACGCTGCGGGTTGCAAACTCTGGGGCACTGACATGCTTGCGGAGAAGGCAGGATAAATCCTCATACAGACCAAACATAAGTGCCAGCGTAGTTGTTTTCTGCATTAACGGGGGAAGGATTCCGCGATACAAGTTTCGAAATCCATCCCTCCTCAACTGTAGTACTGCATCCCGGGTTTTGATGCCATATAGCTGTTGCCGAAAAAGGACCTTCTGAATGGGAAAGGTGATTGCTACATTGTTGAAAGCTGCACAGCAGCCACACAAGTAATGCTTCATTTCACCGACATTTGTAACGTGAGGTGACACATCTTGTTTTGAAGATTTCAGAATTGGTGGCCTCTTTTCATGAGCTTCTGAATCCATCATGTTGCTTAAGATTTTTATTCTTCACGAAGAATTTTTTTTAACCTACAAATAATAAATATGGTTAAATTTTTTTTATAGAGAGCTAAACACATGGAATTTCCCCCAATCCCTCCTCTAATTTCTGGAGAGTACTACTCTCTCCTTTTTAGACTAGATCAGTGGTCTTAGCATTTTCGGAGGACTCCTGGAGGTCCCTCAGATCCTTTTGGGAGGCTAGGAGGTCCTGCCTTTTCCAACTAGATATCTACATGAGGCTGGATTGTTGCCATATACCTTAACCAAAACAACTTATCACAAGAGACTGAATGCAAGAGGAGATATGAGACCTCACCAATCTTTTAAGTCAGACATGAAAGAGGCTTGGAAAACTGTAATACATTCTTCTCATTAAAAAAAAAGTTGTGGGGAGAATAGTTATTTTTCATAAAAATGTGTTAAATTAACACGTAATGGGTTTATCATTACCTTAAAATTTATTAATATCTTTATTTTAATTATTAAGACTTAGAATACCAATCCACATAAACAAAAGCTCTTTGGGGCCCACAATAATTTAAGAGTATAAACGAGTTCTAAGACCAAAAAATTTTGAAAGCCACTAGACTAGTTCATAAGCATTGGCTATGCTACATAACAGTACATATCCATTGTGCTACTGAAATGGACTCAAAGTCCTTCCCATGAGAAATAAAACAGCAAGACACACACTCATTCTTTCTATTAGTACTTATTTGGTACCTACTATGAACGAGGTCCTCTGCTAAGTGCTAAAGATTCAAAGACACAGCACTCATAAACTAACAGGAGAATTTGCCAAGGTAAACAATTATACCACACTGTGATGCTTCTATGATACATACATGCTGTGAGTACACTGGTAAGGGACACTAGACATGTATTTTGGGAGGTGGAGGTGTAGGAGAATGGGGTCAAAGAAGGCCTGCAGGTATGTATTATGCACTATATTTTCATATATCTAATTCTCAAAACAACTCCATAAAGTATTTTTCCCAGTTTTACAAATCAATGAAACCAATATTCTCCTTTGTCCAAGGTACAGCTAGTAACTGGTGGAAATGGCATTTTGAAATGAAGTCTGACTGACTCCAAGGTTCACATCTCTGCTACCATACCACAGATGGCAATGAGTTTGGGAGGCTGCCCTGGGAGAAGAAGTGGCTGTATCAGACAGTGCTGACAAATGTCTGAAGCCTAAATAGATAGGCTTAGCTTACTGAGTGGAACTAAGACAAAGTCCTACCCTTAGAATACATCTGCTTCCGTAAAATACAAGACCTTTCCTTGGCAGTTATCTAAATCTGACCCCCACCCCCACCAGAAAAAAAAAAAAACAAAAACAGATCCAAATAGTTGAATCATCCAGAACAATTCCTACATCCCAGGGATGGTCCTGGAAATCACCTTTATTTGAGGACAACATGATAATTTTCTATTTTAGATACCTCAGTCTAAATATCTTTAAATTGATTTTAATCCCTCAATATGTAAGAGACCACATTTAACTACAACTCAACAAAACATCAGGCCGGGCATGGTGGCTCACACCTATAATCCTAGCACTCTGGGAGGCCAAGGCGGGTCAATTGTTTGAGCTCAGGAGTTCGAAACCAGCCTGAGCAAGAGCAAGACCCCATGTCTACTAAAAATATAAAGAAATTAACTGGACAACTGAAAATATATAGAAAAAAAATTAGCCGGACATGGTGGCGCATGCCTGTAGTCCCCGCTACTCGGGAGGCAGAGGCAGAGGATTGCTTGAGCCCAGGAGTTTGAGGTTGCTGTAAGCTAGGCTGATGCCATGGCACTCTAGCCAAGGCAACACAGTGAGACTCTGTCTCAAAAAAAAAAAAAAAGAAAAGAAACAAAACATCAAATAATCCGAATAAAAGATAGACAAATGATTTGAACAAACATTTCTTCAAAGATGATATACAAATTGCAAAGATGTTCCACATCTCTAATCATCAGGGAAATGCAAATCAAAACCACAATGAGATATCACTTTTCTCCAGTGAGACTGGTCTTTATCAAAAAGTCCTAAAACAATAAATGTTGGCATGGATGTGTAGAGACAGGAACATTCATACACAGCTGGTGGGACTGCAAACTAGTGCAATCTCTGTGGAAAGCAATATGGAGATACCTTAAAGAGATACAAGTAGAACTACCATTTGATCCAGCAATCCAATTACTGGGCATCTACCCAAAAGAACAAAAGACACTCTATGAAAAAGACACCTGCACCCGAATGTTTATAGCAGCACAATTCACAATTGCAAAGATGTGGAAACAACCCAAGTGTCCATCAATACATGAGTGGATTAATAAAATGTGGTATACCATGGAGTACTATTCAGCTTTAAGAAACAATGGTGATATAGCACCTCTTGTATTCTCCTGGAAAGAGCTGGAACACATTCTACTGAGCGAAGTATCCCAAGAATGGCAAAACACGCCCCCCAGGTACTCCCCATCAATTTGGTTTTAACGGAGCAACACATACGTGCACATATGAGAATACCATCTATTGGTTGTGGGGCCGGGGGGCGGGGGCACGGAGGTGGCGGGGACGGGTATGTGCATCCACAAAGAGTGCGATGTGCACCATCCTCCGGGGGATGGACATGCTTGAAGCCGGACTTGGTGGGGGATGTGGGGCAAGGGCAACATATGTAACCTAAACATCTGTACCCCCATAATATGCTGAAATAAAAAAAAAAAAAAAGAAATTTCCTAACTGGTTTTCTTTCCTCTAATTTCTTCCCCATCTACTCTATCTTGGCCAGCATAATAAGATTTATCTTCTTAAAACTGTGCATCAATTTTAAGACAGTGAATTTAGTTTTAACAATTAAGATTATCACCTTTTTTCTTTCTTTTAACATGTTGAGTTTAAGGTGCTGGGAAAGCAAGTGGTATTTGGCGAGATGACGTCAGAGCTTAGAGAGAAGCAGCTGGGCTGACGAAATGTGTTGAGAAAGGCATGACCCAAAGGCTGTGGCGGTGAGTGAGTCCCATGAGGGAGAAAGCAGGAAGGCAGCTCCACACCTGGCATTTAAAGGAGCTCTGAACTCCTATGGTTTTATGCCATTACTTACATCATCATATACAATCAAATTAATCATTTAATTGGTACATATTAGGGAGAGTTTCCCCCCACCCAAGTCTAATCTGGATGGAAGAAAAGAGCAACTCCAATTACAGTAAAAGATTTAAGTAACACTTTAAAATAAATAAGAGAAAGATTACCCAAGCAAGTGCTTGATAGGTGAATCATACAATACCCCGGAGAGATACCCTCAAGCTAGGGTGTTTTAGGAAAGCTTGACAAAGGAAGTGAGTTTTGAGGTCATGATCAGAGAGACTGAGCTGTAGTCTTTCCAGGCAACTGACAGGGCAGGATCAAAAGAGTAGGGAAGGAGATTCAGGGAGTGAGTGAACCAGTTTGGTAGGAGGAAAGGAGTCACTGGTGGGATAGGGTGGGGTGGGGACAGAGGATAAGGTTGGAAAGGCAGATTGAAACCAAATTTTGGCAGGTCTTAAATAAGAATCTGCCAGAGTTGGGACTTTCTCTCACGAGTAAGGAAGTCATTAAAGTTTGAGGAGGTGGTAGTGTCATGATTGAATTTAAATTTTAAGAATGTTAATCTGGCCTTATTTCAAAAGTGAAAACCACAGAACTCAGGACCTTTTAGTTTAAGCCCTTCCTCTCACAGATGAGGTACAGAGAGAGTGGGAGCCTTTTCTTACAGAGAACCAAAATTTCCTGACTACTAATCTGTTTTCTACAATTTTTAAAATTTTAAATTAGCGTAGCATATAGCCCTCTGCAGGAATAGATACATTGTGGAACGCAGCTCTCTAATGATAAAAGCAGAGATGGATGTTGAGGGGTGTCAAGAATGTGTACCTGGACTTCAATTATACACAGTAAACTAAAGTGCTAAAATAATGGTTTTACTACACTCCAGCTCCAATTTGATTCTGGCACTGAAACAAGGAGTACCCAGATCAGGCTAGCAGACAAAGGGAGAGAAAGGGCAGTTTAAATAGAAAGAAGCAGTATAATCCAATAGAGAGAAAACTGAATGAATAGTTAAAAGATTTAGATGCTAGTCTTGGTTAGCAGTGGTTATGGAAGAAGCCAAATGACTGCTTCATCTCTTCCATGGTTCAATAGTAATAAAGCAAGCCAAAAATTTTTTAGTTGGTCATTTGGAATTTGCAATGTATTTTCTGAAGAAACAATTTTACAAAAAGGTGGTTAGTTTCCCAGATTATCCTTCAGGAACCTATATAAATCCCAACATAGCTCAAATTACTTCACATTTTGCAATGAGAAATGTAAATATTTTTGCAACACTAATGAATAAGCAAAACAGAAAAACCAAACTCATTATTGTGAGGATTTTTAATGGAAAACATTTAATTATAGGAGGATATGGAACTGAAGGTTGTAGAGACTATGAAAGAATTACTTCTAGGTACTTTCAAGGTCATCTGAGGTTAATGGCACTGACTCACAAGCAGAAAGGCACACGGGCGGGAAAGAGAAAGGAAGTACGAGCTGAGAGTGTTTTTAAAGAGGATGATACAACCAGTGTTAGGAGGACGAAAGAATGGGCCAGGCCGGAAAAAGCCAGGAGTGCAACACCGCTCAGAACCAAAGGGAGAAAAAAAGGAGGTTGTGAGCAACATATCAGTACAGGGGTCATTAATCTAGATTCCAGGAGATTAGGCTGGAAGTGAGTCCAGAAAATAGATCTGAGGCAGTTAAGTTCAAGAACAGCGGGACAAATGTTCAAAGCAGGGTCAGAGATTCAGGGTATTAATTCCCACAGGGACAGAGGCAGGAGTCCAGATGGAAAGCTCTAGCTGGAGCCCCAATTCAGGGCACTCAGGGTCCAGATTTACAGCCTAGTCCAAGACACTTGAGATTCCTCAGCTCCTGCAGCCAAGATTGGCTCCAGACTGTAGGTGAAGGAGGAGTGCCGAGGGGAAGAGCCAGGAAAAACCCGCAGACTGAACCAGAGTCAGAGAACGATGGAAGGAAACAGGTCTAAGGTTGTCCTGCTGGTTCAGATAAACAGGAAAAGACCCTCAGGAGAAAATGGCAGCTCAGAGGGCAAAGAAAAGGTGCTGAGAAAGGGACAGCGAGAAAGGAGTGACACCACCAGGGGGCACCTTCAGTTCCAGGACAGCCTTGTTGATTTACAGGACCCGGCAGTGGTGTGGGACAGGGAAGAGGACAATAGAGGGGCCTGTAAATGGGGGTGGTGTGTGTGTGTGT
>CAUYSK010040030.1:0-11084 GCA_963575035.1 Avahi laniger | reverse complement strand
AAATATATCACATAGTTTGGTATACTACATTTTTCATTCTAGTTGTATATATAGTTCCATTAATAACAAAATAGGCAAAAATTTATTGAATGTTATTCTGCCAAATGCTAAGTGCTTTATGTCACTCAAGAAAAATATTTTGAAAATACATTTAAGATACATATATCCTTACAAGTAGAGATTATTCACAATTTGTGAATGGAAAATCACCATTATCATTCTTACATGATTTTTGGATTTGGGTGAATATTATAGTTTCTGAGAAGGTGTATTTTTCTCATAGCTAGGTAAATTCTTCCTGCTAGACACAGAATCATCAATCACTATCCCAGCTCAGACCCGAATACTTCAAATGATCATCTGTTTACCCCAAGGGGAAAGAGAAATTGTTTTCTTTAAAAATGTATGTGTTGATCCGTTAGTACATGTGGTGCTTATTTTTCCATTCTTGGGATACCTCACTTAGTAGAATGTGTTCCAGCCCTTTCCAGGAGTATATAACTCTTTATGCTTTATGCATTATTTTGGTCTTTCCACCTATAATTCCCTTACCACCAATAACCATTTATTGCCAATTTTAATACTACTTGTCATTTAAGGATTGGCCTTTTCCACCAGTATTTTATATATGTCTGGAATAGTTATAAGCAGTTCTTTCTCTGCCTGACACAGGGCTTTGCCATATGGTTATTTATTACATGTTGTCTCCACAGCAGTCACTAGAAGTGGTTGGGCCTGGGGAAACATAACCAGTGAGAGTTTTCCAAGAAAATAATCCAAAGATGGAAATCACTCTGCAGGTATCATTTGTGAGATCACTAGATTGCAACAGAAAAGACTTTAAGGTACAGCATCCATTGCCATCACCCTAAATGAGTGGGACATATTGCAGCCACATTATTGTCCTGCTCAAAAATTGGTCTATTTCAATTACTGTAAACTCTTGAAGATATAAACTGCATCATTTTTCTTCATATTTCAAGTTTGCTGCATATTATGTGATAGAAATGAGGCCTTACTACATGTATGTTGAAATGAATTGTAATGGAATTCTGAGACATCGTATACTATGTGTTTTCATGGTTTTCATAACATCATTGCTTTTTTTTTTCATAGAAAGAGAACAAAAAAGTTTTCTAGCTAGGTTGTAAGCTTCTTAAGTGCATGAATCAAAGATTGGTCTCCCTAGAAATCAGACTCTAAGATGGATACTTGTATGCAATAAGTTTATTAGAGGACGCTCTCACACCTATGAAAAAGTGTAAGAAATAGAATTGGTTGGAGGAAGAAGTTTAATTGCCATGAAGTTGCAACAAAATCTTCAGCTCATCATAAAAGGAGCTCTAGAACTGGGATGACCACTCATTTGCCTAAATTTAGGACAAGATATCCACATATTTATATTCCATCAACAATTAGGTTTTGGATGTAAGCTACCTCTGGGAAGGGGGTATGACCTATGACCTTGGGCAAGGTAGTTCTCTTCAGCTGAGAAAAGTTTCCAGAGAGAGTCTCAGCAGAGGGATAACGGCTGCCAGTTCTTCCAGCAGCTAGATCAATGAGGTTTTCAGTTCTGAACTTGTGCTTGAACTCTGGGATATATACCACAAAATTCATTGCAACAGGGTTGAATGACTGATTCATCTCTGTAACTCTGTATAACTTGGTAAATTGCTGATACATTATGGGAACTCAAATAGTCATAGAATAAGTAAATTAATATAATAGTGTGATGACAAAAATGAAATAAAATATCTGAGCACATACTAAGCAGATGATAAATGATCATTATTATATAACTAGTCATTTTGTAAAAATCTGTACTAGAAAACAAAGAAAATTGTTTTTATTTTGTTTATTTTTAAGTATATTTATATCCAGGTCCAAATAATTCTAATAAACAATTTGTCATTATTTAATTTCTTATTTTTATGTTAAGGTCTGGACAGGAAACAGGTAACACACCAAAACAGGGAAATGAAGAAATTTAAAGGCAACCAATTTAAATATAATGAAACACCATAGGGACTGAAACAGCAGAAAGCCATTACTATCCCCAGGCCTGAAGGACAAGGGGAGAGAATAATTATCAGAAAACAGAGAGAGCAGCAACTGGATTTCTAAGAGAGGCCTGTGGCCTTTTGTAGAGGAGCAGTCATTATCAATACAAGGTCCATCAGGGAGGGAACCTAGAAAATAAATCCCCAAATCTCATTCTGTATCTACTTTTGATCTTTTTCTGGTGACTCTCATTGGATAAACTCAACTGAGAGACTACAAGGGAGTCCAATTGATTCTATCCATGCAGGTCACCTTCTGGAGCAAGGAACAGGGTAAAGAAAGGTAGAGAGTAATCTCGAGGGGTCAAATGTGAATATTCTACACACTACTTATATATTCTATTTGGGAAAAATTAACTTTTGTCATTCCTATCAAGGTCTTCATAGAGACCATAGTATACTATAGTATCACCAAAATAGTCCAGATCCACAGTGGAAGTAAAACAGTATTTCTCATATTGTGGTCTTGGGAACCTGAGAGGGTCCTAAAACCCTTTAACATATCCACAAAGTCAAAATAATTTCCATAATTCTAAAACAGTTAACCTTTTAATTCTGTTTCTCTTACAAGTATACAAAAGATTTTAACAATATCCTAAGTCACAGAAGGATGAATGTAGAAGTATGAATATTCAGCTCTCTTCTATAAACCTAGACATTAAAAATATTTTCAAACAGGTGAAACAAATACATTCTTCTCAATTTTTGTCATATAAAATACATTCTTTGTTAATATATGAGTTTATTATTTTAAAAATGGATTGATAAACATTTTAGAGATTCTCAATATTAGTCTCTAATGTAATATATATTAATAAGGAGCTCTTTGCAGTCCACAGTATGAACAGTTTAAAGAGGTTCTAAGAATAAATATTTTGAGAATTGCTGATGTAAGATATTTGGGAATTCTGGTTTGTAACTTACAAAGTACACTAAATAATGATGTAATAAAATGCTTTACTTCTTTAAAAGCTTCTGAAGAAGCACAGAAAAACATTTAAGTATTACAGTAGAGATACATTGTCAAAACTAGGCAACAAATTGAGTTATTTCTATTCTTTGGATGGTTTCCATCTACATGTTTGGCTTCTTCTGGCTAGCTTTTTATTTTAGTCCATTTGTGCTGCTATAACAAAATACTTGAGACTGGGTAGCTTGTAAATAGAAATTTATTTCTTACAGTTCTGTAGGTTGGGAAGTATAAGACTGAAGTACTGGCATTGGTGTCTGAGGGCTGCTCTCTACTTCCAATGTGTTGCCTTTTTGCTGCATCCTCCAGAGGAAAGATCTGTACATGGCAGTGTGTCCTCACATTGCAGAAGGGATGGAAGTGTAAGAGACCACTCCTTTCAACCTCAAAGCCCTTTTATAAGGGTGCTAATCTCCTTAATGATGGCATAGCCTTCATGATTTAATCATCTTCCAAAGGCCACATCTCTTAATACTATTGCATTGGGAATTAAATTTCAATATGAATTTTGGATAGGGCACTATCATTCAAACAGTAGCATTTCCTTAGGCATCCATTAAATTTAGCAGTTCACAGAACCTGTTGTTTTACAGGGGAAGTCATTAAATATATCAACTTTGCAATGCCTTACCACTCCTTAAGGGCCTTGTTTCACCTGGAAGTTAAGAAACGGGTAAATCTTGGGAGACCCAGAAAGTAAACGTGTTAGAGATTGATCAACCACTAGGACTGAAGAGCGGAGTGATTATAGTTAAGGTTGTCATGGTCCAGCCTCAGAAGCTCCAAAGACTCAACCTGAAGGGAGATTGAAGAAACTTCATCTCAACTTTCTGATAACAAATAGGGCTTTGTTTGCATTGTCAAAATGCTCTAAAAGTAGCCTTCAGATGCCACTGCTGATGTCTTATAAAGCAGGGTATGACTGAGAAAGACCTGGGGAAGGGAACATCTTGGGAAAGTGATGCATCACTATTCTGGAGGCAACTCACTTGCCATTGTGACTACTTTGAATTAATTACTGCAGTAATAATAATAATAATAAATGAATAAAAGAAGAAAGAGAAGGAGAAGGAGGAGGAGGATAACGGGAGAGAAGAGAAAGGAAAGGAGGGAAAATTTAAATGGATATTGAGCTTAAATTCATCAAATGAGGTTATGTCAGTGAGAAACTGTGCTGTCTCACTCTGCGTTTAATAAAGGCTTGAAAAAACATTCTCTTGTTAAGAACACAGAGGGGTTTGAATTCTGTTCTTTAGTTCCCACCATAGAATGACCAAGTCTAATCTGGCTTACTATTGTATGGGAGCCAGAATAAAATTTTTTCCATGCTCGTGGAAAGTCATCTCAAAGACTAGAGGGGATGTATACTGTTGTAGGCATGTAATACAGAAATTAGGACACCTGAAATTTGGCATGTAAATACTGCAAGATGAAAGGGAAAACGCTAATGGAATTAAACATAATTGGAATAACATAAGAAATGATTTTATTTTTCATGACTCAAATGCAGGTTTAAAATGTTGATAGAAATTTGTCTTTGCTTCTGGTCTTAGTCAAAATGGAATAACCCCACTCCTCTCAGCTCCCCTGCTTACAACTAAAAAACCCTGTAACAATAACAAAAAAGATGTAAGAAGTCTTTGAAAGCTGGAAAAAGAAGGCAGACTGCATAAGGACGTTGGGACTTGAATAATAATATGACAATGTGTTCCTGAGCTTCCTTATAGCCTTCCATATATCCCAAAAAGGACACTTAAGAAACCTTAAACCTAGACTTCAATAGCAAAGATAAAATCTCCTGGAAAAGCCTATTCCCCTAGATAAAGAACTTGGAAAAGAGTGCCCTAAAAACTGAAAACCTTTTAACAATAGCCATCTGACTCCAGTCAAACACCAACAAATATAGCAGAAAGGCATTTAACCCTCTTCAGCAATTTCAGCTGTCCTGAACAGGGAGCTGACATTCCATCCAACCACCCCAATCGCTAACATCCAACCCCACAGAAACAGGAAGTAAGGCTTGTTTCCCCTGGTGAAGTAGTGTTGGTGAAACCAAGTGGAGAGCTGATCTTTCATCCCACGCTTAGCAGAAGATGATGGTCTGATCTCCCAGCCAACTTGGTGTAGATGAGGCTGAGCAGGGAGCTGATTTTCCATTCTTCACCAAGTAACATCAGGTGATACTCTGTCAGCGAGATCCTGCAAGCTGAGTCTCAACTCCCACACAGCAGCAATGAGAGTTAATGAGACTGTGTAAGTCAGAGAAAATTAGCACTCCACTACCGCCTGCCTCAAGAGTCAGTAGGATCCAGCACGTAGCTGACTCTCCCTCCTCAAATAACAGCAACATAAATGAACAAGGTGGAGTGAGTGTAGTTGAGTTGACATGATACTCTCCTTCACTGCTGTGTCGGTGGGGCCCAGTGGGAAACAACATTTAAACACAACTGGCAGCAAAAGACCAAGCAATATGATATGAGGTGGGGTTAGATTCCACTTCTGTGCTCCTTTTCCCTACCTTTGTGCCAGAAGGTATGTCCAATCAGTGTCGGTGAGGCAGAAGGAGGTGGTGTAAGGTGGGGCTGACAATTTAACTACCCCTTCCCTATATGTCAGTGTGTCCAGTGTGAAACTAAGCTTATGCTCACAAAGAAGGAATGAGGCATTGTGAGTTGGTGTCCACTGTCTCTGTTAAGGGGTCAGAAAGGCCAAGAGGTGAGCTGTACCTCCACGCCAGACATTTTTAATGAAGCTGTGTGAGTCAGCACTTCACTTTTGCTGAAGAGATATTGGTGGCGCCCAGTTGGAAGCTGAACCCACACGTACTCCAGGCCCTTGCACTACACCTGAACAGAGGCATTGCTTGCAAAGAGGGAATGTTAAATATGAAAAAGAAACTTTGTTGCATCTATTTTGATTTCCCCATTATAGGAAAGGAAGAGGCCTAAATTTCCACACCTAGAAATATTTCTTTAATCCTTATACCTGCTGTCATGGAAGTCTATCAGCTTTGAGTGACACTTGTGCAGGAAAAGGCACTGAAGCAGCTCTAGGCCACAATGCAATCACCCTTGTCACGTGGGCCATATAATTCAATAAACCCTGCAGTATTGAAGATATCAATATTGGGAAAGAATGTAGTTTGGGGTATGTGCTCCAGTGAGATATTCACAATATAAGCTCTTGAAATTCTGGAGCAAGTCTAGGCTATTCACAGCAAAGAATTACATTCCTTTAAAAAAAAAACAAAAAAACCCAAAACAAAACAAAAAAACAAAAAAAACAACTCCTGGAGTAATACTGGGCCCTGGTTAGAGGCAGAAAACTTTACCATGAATCGCCAAGTAAACATGTATCCGAATTGTTCCTTATGAGCTGAGTTCTGCTGTACCCAACAATTTATACAGTCAGACATGCCTAGCAGCAGTTCATTATGAAATGGACTACACTGAACCCAGGCAGGACCAAAGGGCACAAATAAGCTGTGTGAGCAGCTACACTAGAACTCTTGTTATCTAAAAGAGTTGCACCAGAGCCCCTTCCTTGGTTTGCACTCTTGGACATATTAGGGCTCCTATAAGACTGAATGAATGAAGGATAAAAACCCTGACCTTGATTTATTGATGGGTCAGCATGCTACATGAATGAAAGGAGAACATGGACAGTGGCTGCACTGTAGCCACATTCAGGAGTGGCCTTGTAACAGAGTGGAGAGAGAGATTTCAACAGTAAGGGCTGCAAGTAGTACACTTGGTTATCTACTTTGTGCAGAGGGAGAAGAGGCCTGAGGTAAGAATGCATAGATTTCTGGGAAGTGGTCAGTGATCTGGACTTCTAACCTGGGGTCCAGAAAGACAAGGACTATAATATCAAAAACAAAGAGTTATAAGGAAGAGGTATATGGAAAGACATATGGGAGGGGGTATAAGGTAGGTAAATATTTATGTCACGCATTACTGTTCACCAGAAAGTATTCACCACATAGAGGTACCACATAGAGGTACTGCAAATCAAGTTGATGAAGTGACTTCATCAATTGATATTACCCAGCTTTTCTCATTAGCTGTCCCAGAGTGGCATAATGGGCACATGAATGGAGTAGTGACAGAGATGGGGGCTATATATGCACTCAACAGCATGTACTTCCACTAACCTAGCTCTTGTTGCCTCTGAACGTCCAACTTGTTCAGCAATGTAGACCAATGATGAGCCCTCATTATGACAATTTTTCAAGAAGACCAACTGGTCACATGGTGGCAAGGTTGACTACATTGGGCCCCTCTATTTTGGAAGTGATAGCAGTTGATCCTCACAAGGACAGATAACTTATTGAGGCATGAGTTTGCCTTTCCTGCTTGTAGAACCTCACCAAGCCCCACTATCTGTGAGTTTATGGAATTCCTGATCCATAGGCCTGGTATATCACTCAGCATAGCATCTGACTAGACTACTCCCTTCACAGAAAACGAGATACAGGAGTGGGCTCGTGGCCATAGGTTCCATTGACCATATCATATAACATGCCATCCAAAAACAGCCTACCTCATAGTGCACTGGAACTACCTTTTAAAGATACAATTAAAGTGCCAGGTCTGGAGATATACTCTGAAAGGATGCCATCCTTTGAAATTCAGTGTATTTAAGTGTATTTATTAAACAAGAGGTCTCTATATGGTACTGATTCTCCCTTATGAAGGTGCATGTGTCTGGGAACTAAGGTTTGGTGTCAGGATTGGCTCCACACCATCACACCCAATGATTCACTGGGGAATTTTGCGCTTTTTATCCTCATAATTCTGGGCTCTGGGGTTGGGAGGGCCTGGTCCACAATGACAAGAGACACAAGTAAAAGAAAATTATGGTTGCTACTAGGGTATTTTGTATTCCTATGCCCAAGGACCAGCAGGTGAGAGAAGGAGTCACCATATTGGCATGCATAACTGATCCTAATCATCAGATGAGGCAAGGCTGCTTTTCTCCACTGGGGTCAGGAGGCCTTGTGTGTGAAACTCAGGTGATTCACCTGGGTACCTCATTACCTTGCTCAATTGTAACTGTGAATGGAACAGTGCAGCAACCCTGAATGTCTCAGAGCCCTCAAGAGTGAATGTTTGGGTCACACCACCAAGTAAGCTGCCAAGACCTGGCTACAACTACTTCCAATTCATTAACAGGCCCTTTTGGATTTCACTCAAAATATGTTTTGAATTCATCTATTTCTCTCACCTCCACTCCTATACTTTAGTCCAAGCAATGATTATACCACACTTGGATTACTGCAAGAGCCCCCTAAGTGATCTCTTATCTCTCTATTCTGCTAAAATCCACCATCCATACAGTAGACAAAGTGATTTAAAAAATAAATATGTTAAAATTTTTCTACCTATTTAAATGACTTACCACCAATTTTAACATGAAACTCCAATTTCTAACAAGGACTAAAAGATTTTGCATTATCTGGATGTTACCTCTTTCTGACCACATCTTGTACTCACTCCCCAGCTGTGGCTCACTAATCATTCTGGCCTTACTGACTTCCTTGACAATGTTAGACTATGCAAATACTTACTTGCCTCAGGGTCTTTCCACCAGCAGTTACTTTTGCCTACAACTTTCTTTTTTGACTCTTCCTTGAATCTTCTTACAGCAGACTTTCATTTGTCATTCGGTTCTCAGTAAAACAGTCATCCATTTACTGATGCCTTTCCTGGTTACCCAGTGTAGAATACTAAAGGAGGTTTTTCCTACCCCCACAAATCACAGTTATTCTTTCTAAACAACCTCATTTTCATTATTAATTTATCCTTTTGGAGTTTTTAATTATCTATCATCTTAAATAGACTTTAAGATTGATAATTTTGAGAATTAAGTGTTCCTTGTTCACCATTTAATGCCCAGTGCCAAACACAGCACAAGGCATAAGGTAGATGCTCAAAGATACTTGATTATTGAATGAATTTGGTCACTACCTAACAAAAGAAACTTTGCACAATCCACTTTCCCTAAAAAAGCTACTGTTATATGAATATAATTTTGATAAAGGAAATTGAAAAATATTATAGAGAGTAGTTCAACTATGGTTTTATAAGAGGGGTGCTATTTTATCCTCCATAGAGGCAGTAAATCACAATTCACAAAGATATTTTCATTAGTAAAAGGACAGCAGGGTATATGGAGTGAGTGAAGACAGAGATATAATGATCCAGGTATGCATTTCTTTATGGGGCTCAAGCAAAAATATATATTTATTTACATTTTTGACTATGAAAATTTTATAAGCTCATTGTTGACACTTTGGAATATATATTTATACAACTTAGAGATAATAATTTTTATGTCTTGATTTATTAGTTTCCAGTCTTTCTTTCAGAGTAAATTGGATATATAATTCTATATTCTGCCATATTCATATTTATATTATATAATAGACATTTCCCAATATTTTCCAAATAAAATTTAAAGCCCTGAATTTTATGTGTTCATATGAATGTTCCATAATTAATTTTATCCCATTTCCTTGTAGTCTAATGTTTAATGTTTAAATTCTTCTCAGTTTTTCAATACAATGTTGAATTTTGATATTTTGATCATAATTTTCAATTTATGCAACAATGTTGGAAAAAAATTTTGATTCATTAATGTATATCCATACTTTTGATTATTTCCTTATGATATAGTCCCCAAAATGTAATTTCTATGTCATAATGCTCGAGAATTTTTGAAGGCTGCTATAGATTGATATTTATTTCCATAAATTGATAAATTTTATACTAATTTACAGTCCCATCAGCACACTTGGTATTCATTTCATAATGTCTTATCATAATCGAGCATCATTATGGTTTCATATCCTTTATAATTTAATAGGTGACACATGGAATGTCATTACTATTTAATTTTATATTTGATCACAATTTCAAATGTTTATTTTATACTTTTAAACTCTATTTTGTGAGGTATATGGCCATGATTTCTGTTTAGTTCTTACTTTTTAAATCAGCATCTCAGTTTTCTTCTTATTAATATTTAAATAGTTTTAATTATAAAATAATAAATCCTTCTAAAATTTCCAACCAAGAAGTACATAAACAAAAATTCTCATTCCCTGTATGTATCTTCTGTTAACATTTTTCTTGATGCTACTGTTTTATTTTGTTTCACGTGACATTTTTGAGCATTAATCAACATTGAATTGACAGGCCAGGGTTCTTATTGCAGACTCCACCATATCATTTTGTGTGACCTTGAAAATACAGAGAAGAGATTTAATTCTAATGCAGAGACAGCATGTGCCCATCCATTCATCCATTCATTCATCTTTTCATTCATAAGTTTATTATTTTAATGAGTACCCTGTAGGGAGAATTTGGAAATTTTCTATCCCTACCTCTCTCTTAAACTGTTGGATGCCTGAAATTAAACCATTGGAGAATTAACTTTTGGTCTGGGGACAGGATTATCAATAGGCTCAACTGTAAATAGTTAATAACAGACAAATAGCTGCCTCCCTCTATCTTTTCCATTCTATTCTTCCACTTTCCTCCCATACACCAAGTAAGGCTTTGGGGGAATTTTTGTTCTAGGGCTCCTTATTCTTTCCTCTCATTTCACAGCCTTTTGATTTATATTGGGAGGACCATGGTGAGGTTTAATGAAGTTTATTTTGGGTGATTTCTTCACCAGCTTATGTATTAAGCTTAGAGTATAATTTATTCCATGCCTAATCATCTCATGATGAATTGGGGAAGAAGAAGTCCCACCACCTTTCTACTGAATGGGAACACTTTCTTCTTCTGGGGTTCAGGTGGGTCTGGGGCATGGATAAGTTTGTTTCAGGGCTCACAGTATATTAGGGTGATAGGATCTCATAGAATCCAGATTAGGATGAGGCATGTGAGTGAATAGTGCCAGTGCAGGGTTTATTTAAAAATTATTAATCATGGATATTTTATTGATTTAGAATTTTTAAAATATTGGGTTAAAATATTATTCATCTTGATTACTGAGGGTTTTTTTTGGGTTTTTTTTTTTTGTTTTTTTTTTTTTTTTTATTG
>CAUYSK010040028.1:0-30017 GCA_963575035.1 Avahi laniger | reverse complement strand
ATATGCTTGTTCCCTTTGGCTATGGAGAATATAGCTTTAGCAGAAGATACCATTATATTTCCCCTTAAATCTCATTGGCTAGGACTAGGTCACATGTCCAATCCTTAGCTGCAAGGGAGGCTGGGAAAGGGAGGCATTGTTGGGTAGCCGGTCAACATTATTTTTGGCTAGAATTGAAATGATTATAAAATCCTAAGCAAACATTATTTAACCAATTGTTCAATCACATGAGCGCTTCTGGAATAAACAAAAGGAAAGAGTACACATGGTGTGCAGGGAAATTTAAAGAGAAAGAGGGAGACAGAGAGAGAGAAGAGAAAGAGAGAGACCCATTAGAAGTTGAAAGATGAGGAGAACTTAAATTGATAAAGAATAAAGAGGAAGGGTCTTTCGGTTAAGGAAAAAAACTAAAAAAACAGGAAATGAAATTAAATGATCTGTAATGACCAGAAACCATGTGTGCAATAGCAACAGCAGCAAGGTTAGAGTCTTACCAGTAATTTGATCATTGGTAGGATAATTTTCTTATTTTCTGTGTTAAATGACTTTAAATGAACACTGTCTTTTATTTGAAATATGTATGTGTGTGTCTGTGATATTTCTCAAGAATTACTCCAGGAGAGAGATCAGGCATATTCCTTCTGTTTGATGCCTCTCTTAATGAAGCTTTCTTGTTCAGCACAGCAGTGCATGCTTGTAGTCCTATCTACTTGGAAGGCTGAGGCAGGAGGATCAGTTGAGCCCAGGAGTTTGAGGTTAGCCTGGGCAACACAGCAAGACCCCTGATTCTAAAAAAAAAATAAATAAATAAGTACCTGTGAGAAGCATACTGAGGAGGGATGCTGGTGCTAGATAACACCCTTCAGTGATATTCCAAGCTTCAAAAGCACCAAAATTCTGGGTTATTAGGATTTTGCCAGAATCTATACAAGTGGACAGCAACCAAAGTAGGGCACAATATGTCTCTGAAATCTGCTGGTTAGATAGCGAATAGCAAAAGCTTTAGATAAGGTAATTACTTGATCTAAGGTAGTATCTCTTTCCTAATTCTAGTTATTCTATATCTCAGCCCTATGTTTCTTACCTTACTCTATCTCGTTAGCACTTCACAGTTATTTTATGTATGTGTTTGTTTACCTGTTCTTTGTAATCTTTCTCCCTACAATAAAAACTCCATGAGCGGCCGGGCGCGGTGGCTCACGCCTGTAATCCTAGCACTCTGGGAGGCCAAAGCGGGAGGATTGTTTGAGCTCAGGAGTTCAAGACCAGCCTGAGCAAGAGCGAGACCCCTCCTCTACTAAAATTAGAAAGAAATTAATTGGCCAACTAAAAATATAAAGAAAAAAAAAATTAGTCGGGCATGGTGGCACATGCCTGTAGTCACAGCTACTCGGGAGGCTGAGGCAGAAGGATCGCTTGAGCCCAGGAGTTTGAGGTTGCTGTGAGCTAGGCTGACGCCACGGCACTCACTTTAGCCCGGACAAAAGAGTGAGACTCTGTCTCACAAAAAAAAAAAAAAAAAACTTCGTGAGAACAGATATCATATTCTTATTCCCTGCTGTATCCCCAGTGCTTGTCACAGGACCTGTGGATTCTCAATGTTTATGAAACAAATGCATGAGTGAATAAAACTCCTAGCTGTTAACTAATTTTCCACACAGTAACTTGAAATCTGCAAAGCTGTCCAGCACTAACCGTCCTTCCATCGGGACCATGCTACCTATCACAACAGGAATGATGTTGGGTGTAGAGCATGTTCAGCAAATAAAACTCATCAAACCAAACATCACCAGGCAAACAATAAAAGAAGAAAACTTACTCCAGTTCCCACATAATCAAGCCTGTGTTTTGTCTCGTCAAAGGAAGTTGATTCATTATCAGCTGTCACCCCCTAGTGGTAAAGCATATAATTACCAGGGCTCCACGTTTCTGGTCAGTTTCAAAAGGAAAGAAGCCACAGGCTTTTGCAGAAAAGTGCGTTTGCTACTCATCTCTCACATCTAAATTGCATATACTATACACACACACACACACACACACACACACACACAGCCGTACATGTGTATAAATTTATAGGAAAAAGGTTTTTGAGTTACACCTCACCTTGATGATCTGGGTTTGTTAACTTACTGGAAAACATAGCTAGAAATGAAAATAATTTGCTTAAAACTCCCTTTGCATTTTATCTGCTTCCATTATTACACTTGCTTACGGAATCCTTTCCTAAGAAAGAATTAAAATAGCTATTTGTTCTCAAAGCCTCTTAGAGAAGAATATCGATTTTCTATTTATAATTTGACATTTACTCTCTGACGTGCATAGAATTTCCAGAGAACAAGAAAACCATCACGAAGTTATCCTAAAGCTTGATATAGATCAACTTTTTAAGATAAATTTCGGCAAACTACATGTTTTTAAAAAAGACAAAAAAATTGTAAGTAGCAGCCAAACTGCTACTTACAAATCATTAGTTACAAAACAGCTGGTTGCTTAACGGAATTCAACCACATTTCCCTGCCTCTTCCCAATCCTATTCTCCAAAACACCCACAGACACATATATTTGTATCTATGGGTATAGATTGTAAAGACTTTTAAAAATAAACCATCCAAAATGATCTCTAATTCTGAAATCACTGGAAGCAGAGAATACATTTCTCATACATACATATAAATTTGGTATTTGACTCTCCCTTTTAACTGGAGAGAGTTTATGTTGACTTCACAAGAAAGTTTATAGTGAGAAGTCCATCTGCTTCTAGGACTTGTTTGAAATTCTTGGGGTTTGTGTACTAGCTAGCAACACTTTTTTGAGCACCAATTGTGTACCATGCATGGAGCTAGGCATTTAACCCTCCTAACTGACCTATGAAACAGACCCTATTATCATCACCATTTTACAGATGAGCCTGCTCAGATATATTAAATTCTCGACACAATGTTACCAGCAGTGGGGCTAGATCTTACTGTATTCTAATTGACTATTTTTTGACCATTGATTTTTTTTCAGTTAATTGCTTCTACTCAACAACGAGCAGGAACTTAGTAAGTGTAATGATGTTGGTCATCGAAGGTGCTGGCAAGATTCAAAAGACTTCAGGAAATATTTTTTTCTTGCTGAATAAAAACTTCTTGGTGAACAATCTTCCTGCCTTAAAGTGGTAATGAACCTAATAAATGACTAAGGTCTTGTAAAGCATCAAAATTACCCTTCTTAACATTACATTTTTATGTGCTACTACAGATAATCTGAATATACTCTATAATTTTCTTATGTAACTAAACTTAAATTATTACTTATTTTTTTGCCAGTGGCCTTTTCCTCCTAAATAGAAAGAACAGTGCCCTGTACCCTCTTTAACCACCAAAACCCAATAATTTAGTTTAATTAAGGATTTTAGTTACTTTAGTACCAGTTAACCAATATCCTATTCTATGTAATTTGTATGGCCATTGAAACTTTCCCATCTGTCTAGAAGACAGTCTGGAAAATTTTCTGCTTGCCTGGTGGGATTTCCAGTTGCATATTAACTGTAGTATCTTTTATAATACATCAGATGGTGGTGGCTTCTTTATATATATATAAGCCAGCCTCACAAAGATGTTCAGACCGGTGCATCAGTAAGGCTGGTTAAGAAAGGAAAGTAACAGTCTTAAAGTATTGCAGTATAGAAAACCAAACACCAAAGAGGTAAAAAAAATTTTGATAAATGTCAGCTGTGAAATTCTACCTTCTAAGCATCAAGGAAAAAGAAGGAGAAAAGACCATAGAACTGTCAGAATGGATAGCTTGTCTTGACCCATGATGAAAAATAATTTTTGATACAACAAATCTTTTGTTAAATATTTCAGAAATGGGATTATATTTGAGCATGCCATTTATTCACTTTGCTTATGGGGAACAGAACAAAATAGACTGAGTCAATACATTTTAAAAGAAATCAGTTTGTTTTCTTACGATGGAAGAATTTAGTCATTTTCAGGAGTCTGGATGAAAATGTAGCTGTAAATACCCATAGTAAAAATAACTTTCATGGTAGTTAACAGAATGGATGAGAATTGGGACTGATTTTTCATGTCTGGTGATCAAACCCTTACCAGATCTTCCTTGATTGGGAACAAACCATTTTCCCCCAGCTTTCGTTGGATGATGTTAAAAGTCTGCATTACTTCACTATTATTGGCTCCATGTTTTTCTTTAATTCTCTTGAAAATGGGCTACTAAGATTGCTCAGCATTTAGGGTGGAGAGCTTTACACTGTTTCAGATCTCTAGACTTTTTTCATCACTTAAACGCTACTTAGTGATGTACTGAGTCCTACAAAGATGCAGAAAATACATCTAAGGCATCAGTGAGGCAAAAAAATTAAACCTCCTTGTGGGGAGTATCATTCAGAAGGTTAAGCCTATCAGAAAAAAGTTACCTGCAAACACTAGGAGACCTGGGCTCTGATCTTGCTGTTTCCTGAGTAAGTCCTTTATCCTTTCTGGACCTCAGTTACTTCACCCACCAACACAGAGACACGTAGTCATCTGTAGGTGGGACAGTACTATCTTATAGTCCCTTCTAAATCTCCTTAGCAAGCGTTATAGAGTAAGATCTAAACTCGCAATCACACTTTAAGACCGTTTCTCTGTTTTGTCTCCATAATATCACTTGCCACCCTCTGAAATGGTCTTATGTATTTGTTCAGCTTTTTTACTGTCGACCTCCCCTTCTAAAATACAAGCTCCATGCATTCAGGAAGCCGTCTTGTTCACCGCTGTATCCAAAGGACCTGGGACAGTGCCTGGTGCACAGAGGATACAAGAAGTCATGTTGAATGTGTGAATAAATGAATTTACTCAATAAATAAAGTTGAATACTGAAAGAATGCATTTGTGATGTATGAGTTTTCACTCTTCTGAAGAAGGTTGCTCCTGTGTCCCTTGTTATTAGGTAGGTTTGTGAGAAGAGATTCAAACTGCTTGTGCTCTGCAATGGCAACATTAATTTTGTCCTGATTTCTGGTATACTTCCTTGCTTAGAGGATAAGTGTCCTATTTCACTGTCTTCGAACTGATGCAGGCTGCCCTTCTTCAGGTGGGACCAGGTCAGTGCAGTTTTCTGAGCAGCTGAGGTTGTTGCCTGATTTCAATGCTTTCTGGGCTTGTTGACATTCTCTATACCTCAGTCCCATTGGCTCCCAATCCTGTTAATATGCCATAGAAAATGCAAGAAGGCTCTTGAGCTATTTAAACTCTAGGATGAATGACTTGATCCCACCTTTCCTGAGAGAAGTTATTAATTTAGAGCACAGATAGATAACATGCAAGCACGAACATGCAAGATTGGGTATACCTAAGAATCTTCACATGCCTTATGATGGAGTTGCAAGCCAGCCCCACCAACACCCCTCTACCCATCACCTAACGTGATTTGTTTTCCCCTTGATTCTTACTTCCCCAATTTAGAGGAAGCGAGGGCAAAAAAAGGCTTGGTGTGTTGAATAATCATTGAGCAATCTTAGAACTGAAAGCTATCTTACTGATTATCTAATTCAGCGTTTCCCAAACTTGTCTGAACATAAGAATCACCCAAGGTGCTGGTTAAAATACCAATTCTCAGGCCTCACCTTGCTCATTTGGATTCAACAGGTATGGGTGAGGCCAGGTGCATTTGTATTTTTAACAAGTGCTCCAGATGATTCCTATGTTCAGGCTAGTTTGGGAAACGCCAGTCTAACACAGACTTGTCATTCATCGGAGGAGGAAACTGAGGTTTAGAAAGGCCTGAATGTGCATCTGGGTCCCACAGCTTGCTAAGAATCTTCAGTTCCTGGACCCAGATTCTTTCCCTTACACCAGTCTGCCTCCTCTAAACCTCCATCCCACTAAAAAACTATAAAAATACACACAACAAGGGAACTGAGCACCCTGAAAAATGTCTTAACTTCCTCACTATTTCCAATGAAGATATTAGCTGACTTCTTTCAATAGTCCTTTATTGTGAAATATTTTTTTCAAAAACTCTACACATAATGTGTCTGACCTAGATTGGCATTCAGACTTTAAAAACCAGCTCTCGAGATGACATCTCAGGAAGCTCTCTGACCCTGACTCTTGGCTCTGTGGGGTTGGCCTTCGGCCTCTTGAGCACTAATCTGGATCCTCATCAAGTATCACTTGGTTTACCTGGTGAGTAAAGAATCCAGAGAGGTAGGTGTTCAGAGCAGTTTTTTCATCATCAGGAACTAAAAACAATTACTAATCTGTTTTCACTAATGCAGTCCATCTGTGCATGAGCAATTTGTGTGGTTTTTCCTAAGAAGGACATCATATGCTCCTTATATTTAAATGCTTAATACTTGCAATCAGAGAGACAGAAATATCCAGCCAGCCCCAATTCTTATAAAACAGAGCTGAAAGCAGGTGATTCAGCTGACTTTAGATGACTCAGTCTGCCTTGGTGGCCAAAGTCGGTGAGTCATATGTCTACTGTCTGAGGGAATTCATTTCAGAAACCCAAATTTCAGAGGCCTCCAAAAGCTCATTAAACTCATTAGTAACTCATTAGTTCTATTTGAGTTATCCTCGCCCTTTACTTAGCCCTCAGTTTTTAATTCCTCTTCAAAGAAATCCAAGTTGAGTTTAGGAATATTTAGCAGTAGGTCCTACGAGGAATGGTCCACAATCTAGGATGAAGTTATAGTTCCTTTTGGTTTGATTTCCCTGGTAATCTGGGCTTTCAGGGGAAACCCAAAGTGTGGAGTGGTTTTGCTGTGGACAGATCCGTAGGTTTGCTAAACCTCATGATGAATGAAAAGTGGGTAGGAATAAATATCTAATTTGGGTTTACTGGAAGAGATCTCAGTGTAAATTTTAGAGCTTATAATAGAAATTTCTTTTTTCTTTTCTTTTTTTTGAGACAGGGTCTTACTCTGTTGACTGGCTGGAGTTCAGTGGCACAATCATAGCTCACTGCAGTCTCAAACTCCTGGGCTCAAGCTATCCTCCTGCCTCAGCTGCCCAAGGAGCTGGGACCATAGGCACATGCCACCATGCCACCATGCCTGGCTAAATTTTTTAAAAAATTTTTTATAAAAATAGGTACTCACTATGTTGCCCAGGCTGGTCTCGAACTCCTGGCCTTAAGCGATCCTCTTACCTCAGCCACCCAAAGTGCTGAGATTACAGATGTGAGCCACCATGCCCAGCCATAAAAATCTGGAGACTGAAAATTTTTCATATTATTTGAGATAAAGAAGTGGTTTTCTATCCTGATTCTCTTCAATCTTATTGACATATTCGAAAGTCTTTTAGGCCATGAAACTTAATTGCTCTCGTAAAATTGCTTACCTTCTGTCATTACAATAATGATAATAATTCCTATCATTTATTGAGTATTTACATTTCACCAGTGTTGGGCTAAACTGCAAATATGGAGGTACTAATTTACTCACAATGATCTTAAAAGGCAGTGGTCTCTTAAAAGACTTTTAATTAATTGCTTAAGTGAAGGACTTAGAAAGAAAACCCAGGAAATGTCAATGGTCAATCTATCTGGCTGGGTTTGTAAATACCAAGGTGCCCATTTCTGTGAAATACTTCCTGGAAAGCAAACTCCAAGACAAAAAAGACTGAAGTCACTCAACCTGTAGGAACAACATTGACATTCTGTCCTCTCTAAACTTGAGTCTTCCAAGGGAATATTCTGGGGGTTGGGTTAATGGAGTATTGGCTCAATTTCTTCCTGGAGTACATGAGCAAATATCTGGGGCCGATGAAAGAGGCAATATGGGAAACACGAAAAATGTTCTCTTGGACTATCAACTCCCAGGAGTGCTAATCTGGGCAAAGGCTGAACTCCTAGCCAGCAAAGCCCATGTTCACAGAGCTTGGCTAGCAGGTTTAACCAGCATCCACTCATGAACAACACTGCTAGAAGTCCTACGTGGCAGACAAATCACAGGAAACCTGACTAAGAAAATAGATTTAAACTCTTCCAACACTTTCTTTTTTACATATGGGAAGGATGAGATCCCAAGAAGTGATTTGCCCAAGATCGTAGTGTGTATTTGTGACCAACTATAAGATGATCTCAAGTCACTCATTCTTTCCTCAACACCAAATCTTGTTTTTAAGTGTCATTTTTGGATCTCAATATCATTGGAGTTTCTGTTTGCAAACAATCAAAAAAAGAGCAAATGCTATTTAAGCCTCTCTAGTTAAAAATGGCAGAGCAGAAAACTTATCTGATGGTTCTTTTTAGGAAATCTTTCTTAAATACCATTTTTATTCCATTCTTACATGCAGAAGCTCATCCTCTGTTTTGCTTTGTGCTTATCATTGGAATATTTTGTGGTACATACCCTTTGACCTAGAGACTCATCACAAACATTATACTCCTGTAAATATACTAGGATCTACATTGTGGCATTGACTGGAACTGCCAAAAATAGGGCATACCCATCAGTAGGAGCCTGATCAAAAAGTTGCATTAGAGACACATGTAGACTAAGTTGCTGTGACAAAAAGAAGAGGACAGATCTCTGCTTATTGACATAAAGGGATGTCAGGATATGAAGTAAAGTGAAGCAAGAACAGCATGCAAGTATGCAGACAACTCCATGTGAGTTTGTTTTTAAGTGTCTGCATATGTATGTGCTCACACACATATGCACACACGTCTTTGTTTCTGAATAGACAATCCTGAAAGGATACCCAAAAGAAGTACTGTTTTTACCATTAGCATTATTACTTGATAATAGTATCATAAGTAATAAGAAAGAGCAAGTGGTGGGGGGAGCGATTGTGTTTTTCTAAGTCTAGGGCTATTGACCAAAATAAATAGATTTGACCTATTTATAAAAAAAAAAAAAAAAAAATTAGTAGTCCCAGGCAGGGCTGCTGAAACTGCAACCAGAGAAATGTGATAGAGACAGATGGTGAAGCACTTGACTTCTACCAACTGCTTTGGTTTTTGCCTTTGGCCAAATACATTAAGAGCCACTTAAAAGGGAAACACTATTATTATACGCCTCATGACAGATAAAAACAGCAGCAAAATGATAGATTGACTCTTAATCTTTATTACCACCTCCTTGAAGATGGGTGTGGCAGCCACTCATTCAGGAATACACCTAAGGCCACACCTTGTTTGTCATATTACATCTTGTTTGTCAGATACCTTATGCTTGGTGTTACAGCAGAAAGAAAAATAACCAAAGAAATTCCACCTAACAAGCTAGCCAGGTTAGCTGAGCATTTGCATAGGCTGGAAACATTGCCAATATCTCTTTCTCATTCCTGCTTTGGCAAGGTCACTTTGGTGATGAGTGATGAATGATTGGTTATAAAGTTGTCACCAAATGAGCATTTCCTGTTTTCTCCAGGGTTTTAGCAGATAAAGTTTAAGTTAAAAACCTCACAAGGATCCATTCCATTCTATTTTTATTACATTATTAAACTTCAAATAAGAAAGGCTTTCACTCTTCTCTTTTTTAGGAAGATGAGTATCCCATAGAAATTCAATCTGATAACCTTTCTTGGTCTATAAAACAAGAACTTTTAAAAATGTATTTACTTTTTGATCCCAAAATTTTATGTTTATAGTTAAATCCTAAGCAAATAATCAAAGAGTTAGATTTAGGTACAGGATGTTCTTCAAATTCTTATTATCATAGTGAAATCATGTTTACATTGAATTATATGAGCTAAATCAATTATAATACACTCATATGATAAACTAGTACGGTGTCATTAACAATATTAATAACAAAAGTCATATAAACTATGCATAAGTAATATCATTCTGATTTTAATATTTATTTGTTAACTGTCATTGTTTCTGAGATTTAGGATGATTTTATGCTGAGATCGAACCTGAATAAACTTCTATATTAAGTAATGCTAGTGCAAGAAAATAAGAACTTTAATTTTTCCCCACTTCCAATTGTGACTCCTAGCGGTAGAAAAACATCTAGCTTCAGCTGTCTTAGTTTCTGATAGGCTAAAAAGAGACAATGACCCCATTTCCATCAAAGGGAAAGAAACTCATTGATCTCTTTTTAATAATTAATAAGTTTCAATTTTTGAAATGGCCTAAGATGTTAGAAGAATAACTGATACATTTGGTAGAACTATATCTCCAATAAGCTGAACTGTGAAAAACTAAGGTATGACATCCAGGGAGTTCCGCCCTCCAACAATACACATGCATGTACACATGCACATACCCCATCCCCTCAGTAATGGCAAATGCAGTCCCCTGCCCCCACCCACATACACAGAAAGTTTAGTAGTAATAGGTCGACCCCAACTTATTACCAACAGCAAAGTAAATTTGTTTGTCTTTTAGTCCATTGTAAATATTTAAATCTAGTTCTGCTTAGAGGTGGGAGTAGGTCACCGATTAAGCATTGTGTGAAGAGAGAGCACCAAAGGGTCTCAGCAATCCCCATGGAAGTTTATGTAAACAACTTCTTTAAATGGCAAATATCCTTATACTAATTCAGTTTTTTAATATAACAAAAACCACTTTGAGATCCTCAAGGCTAGGTGCTAAACAGCAATCAGTGATCACTTAGTCAACACCAACAGTATATGAAACAGGGTGTCTCAGGAGGACCAAGGCTGAGACTGGAACATTCTCTATCAGACGTGCACAACATGCAACAATGACAACCACTCTCCCTTCCTTCTCTGCGCGTATCCACTGGTTTAAATGGAGGCTCTTCTTGGGAGAGCTCAAACCCTGTCCATAACTAGGGTTGACACACATAGGCATGTCTGGTTGGAGACAGACGCCAAATGCACAGGGAGGTGAAGAACTCAGAGGTGTGCTAGAGCCGGTCCCCGCCAGCCAGAGAGAGCCCACCGTGTGCTTCTCATCCCAGCTCTCTTCAGGGACTGCACATTGATAGCCTGAAATTGACCATGGCATAGACATTTATACCAAGAAGAGCTGGAATGCTGTAAATGAGGGCCTTCCCCATCTCCACCCCACAAGCCAGTCGTTAAACATTTATTAGCACACTTGTCGGAGAGCCTCTGAAAGAGAACACATCCAGGGGAAGGAGGAGTCTGGAATGACAAGCCACACCCAGCACCACGTGGCGACTGCTGCTCAGTGTGGAGCTGTAACTTGAATGAGTTTCACCCAACGCTGGATCACATTGCGCCCTGGGAGGAGCTCCTCTAAAGGCCTCTCTAATGTTGGGCTGGAAATATAGGGCATGAGGTCCAGAATGTGATTTGAGTACATATCTACATCCTGTAAGTCTTAAAAATCTAACAGTTTCAACCTCACAATAGTGCTAACAGTACTCTCACTGAAGAACCACAGTAGGAAAGACTATATAAGGTAAACATTATAATATGCATGTCCTGACTTGTTTCTTCCTAGCTATGTCTCCAGAAGGACCAAGCAGGCATTAATCACATAGTATCCACCACATACCGCAAGGTGAGGGATGACATGAAAACTGGTTCTCTGACTAAACCTCTGGTCGAGGCTGCAAAGTTCCTGCACCACTCTTGGTTTTCCATCATATTAGCCTCTGTGATGTTCAAATAAATTGAATATGGAATTTTCCCATATGTTTAAGTCTCCCGAGGCTGATTTCTCAGCAACTCAGAAGACTTCTGCAAGAGGCAGGCAGTTCTGATCTGTAGCACTGGATCTTCTGCAGGAACAGAACCAAAGAAGATCCCCAATGCAGGAGTTGCCTTCTAGAATCCAGAAGTGTGTTAACACAGAGAGGTAGCAGGCATTTCCCTCCCTGTGTCATAGACTTCAAGCATTAGTGACATGAGGGTCACTCATGTCAGGAGCCAGCAATGCAGGAGCCAGCATTCCTCTGGGGTTAACACCGTGAAGCAACACAAGTGCACAGATTACCAAGGCAGGGTGCAAAAGGGAAATGACCAACTGTTGAGGGGAGTATTTGGCAAAAAGCATTATAGGTAGTAAGAACTACAATAAGCATAGGCAGGACTACTCTCTAGTTTATATATTTATTTTCTGTGTGCAATCACACATCACTTAACAATGGATACATAGTCTGAGAAATGTGTCATTAAGTGGTTTCGTCATTGTGTGAACATCGTAGAGCGTGCTTGCGCAAACCTAAATGGTATAGCCTTACTGCACATTTAGGCTATATAGGATAGACTATTGCTCCTAGGATATAAACCTATACAGCATGTCACTGTGCTGAATACTGTGCTGAATTGTAACACAATGGCAAATATTTGCGTATCTGAACATATCTAAAGATAGAAAAGGTGCAGTAGAAATATGGTATTATAATCTGATGGCACCACTGTCTTATATGAGATCTGTCACTGACTTCATGTAAGACGGTGAATGAGGAAACGTTATGCAACACATGACTGCAGAAGGAGCACACTCTAAAATGATTAAAAAAAAAGTATAGTAAATATTAATACATAAGCTAGTGACACAGTTGTTTATTATGACTATTAAATATCATGTACTGTACATAATAGTATGTGCTAGACTTTTATATGACAGGCAGCACAGCAGGTTTGTCTACACCAGCATCATCACAAACACATGAGTAATACATTGTGCTAGAATGTTAGAATGGCTACAAAGTCACCGGGTGATAGGAATTTTTTAGTTCTGTTATCATCTTATGGGACCACCAATATAAATGTGTTCCGTTATTGACCAAAACATTATGTGGAGAATGACTGCATTTTGATGATTTGACATCTTATAAACCTTGCTGGCTGGGGAGAAGACTGCCCAATCCAGGGTTAGCCAATTACTAGAGTTGGCAAAGGGCTCAGTGGGGAGCTTGCCTTTAATACACAAACTAACCAATCCAGAGCTGTACTTCTGTCAGGCCCATCCACCCCAGGAGGCAATATTCCTCTGCCTTAATCATCCCAGGGCCAGGTATCAGGCAGCTATATGTTAGAACCCCATGAAATTATGCAAACTAGCTAATCCTGAACTGTTCACCCTGCCCAGCCTTTCCCTTGGAAATCCCATTAAAGGCACTAGCCTTGTTTTTTTCCCTTTTTGCTCCTGTCTTCTGCCTCTTGACCAGAGCTTGGTGTTCCTCACATGGCTTTGAATGATGTGGCATACCTCCTCTTTTTGAGACCTGTGAGTATAATAAACTTTGTTTTCCAGAGCCTCTCCGGTGGCTGCGACTGACTGACCATCACATGGAAGAGCACAAAGGAACAAAGTTCTGGGGATATTCAGGATACTGAAGGTTGGGCTGTGCGTTTTTAGGACGGGAGGCTGTAGGGAGGGTTGGCCAGACCTTGGAGGACCTAGACTGTTGAGGTGAGGAACAGCCCCCAGAGGCTCCTGCACAGAGATGTGGCAGCTGGGGAGGTGTGTTTTAGGTTCGTTTTGGCTATGTTTCAGGTTAATTTCAGCTGTGTTTCAGAGTAGTGTGGCACTGATCAAGGCTGGAGGTGCTGGAACCAAAAGAAGTTACTTCAGTCATCCAGATGAGTCAACCAAACGATAGAAAGAGGACTCAAGGACTAGAAAGACAGTGACATCATCAGTCTAGTAAGCGAACCACACCATCAGGTCTAGGGACAAAGATGAAGATTTTGCTCCTTGGGTTATAGGAATGAGACCTCTAGTACAGGCTTTAACATACAGGGAGAGATTCATACATTTCGATTGATTGACAGACAAGTTTGTCAATACTTACAGAGACAAAATCGTTGTTTTGACTTGCATGTCTAATCACGACAGACTTGAACATTTTTCTTCATTCGTTCATTCAGTAAATATTTATTGAATTCCTACTGTGTGCGAGGGATTAATCTAAGTGTGAGGGAAATAGAGTAAGCACCACAGACAAAATTCCTTCCTCTCATGGACCTGGCCTTCTAACGGGGAGAAATGAACAATAACCAAATAAATAATAAAATACAACGTACATGCCTTGAGGGAGGGAGAATAGGGAATGCTGGCAGTGAGTATGCAATTTTAAGTAGGGAAGGCCTCCTAACATAGTGACATTCCAGCAGAGACTTCAGAGGCCAGGGTGTGAGCCAAATGGGTATCTGGGAGAAGAGTGATTGAGGCAGAGGGAACAGTGAGCATGAAGGCCTTTGGCTGGATCATATCTGGCTCCCTCTTTAAATAATTATTGAGAATTTATGGTTATTACTTTGTGAACTGCCTGTTCTTATGCATTTTCTCTAAGCTTGCTTATCTTTTTCTTATTGGTTATGAATCCTTTCCATGTTCAAGAATTTAGCCCTTGCCTAGCATATATATTATAAATATTTTCCTCTGCTTGTTATTGTGTTTTTATTTTGCTTATATTGTGATTATACATTTTTTATAGGTCATATATTAGACATAATTACTATACAGGAATACAAAATGTTATGTAATAAATTTTATCAACCTTTTCTTTATGGTTTCTAGGTTTTGTGTCTTACTTAGGAAGGTCATTTCCACTCAACAAATAAAGAAAAAACTTCTTCTTTTTTTCTTCTTTTTATTTTATAAATTTTTTAAAAAGACATTCACAGTTTTGATTCATCTGGAATTTGTTTTTGTATAACCAATAAAGTAGGGTTTAAAAAACAAGGGACTCTAGAAATTAAAAAACTCTCAAGACCTAAAAGAATAGATTTCTAAAGGTGGCATAGCAAGCAGACTGAGTTGAAATCAGCTGGAAAATACCCTGCTAAAGCCTACATTTAGCAGATTCTTTACATAGTAATGTCACTGGGAGTCTCCAACTGCAGCACTCTGGGCCGTGGAGCACTTGTTTCATAAAGCATCTTAGAACTAGCATTCTCTATTTGGAGCAGTGGTTCCCAGACTATGTTGAATCCAGAGAGATTTTTATAACACAGATCGTTGAGTCCCATGCCTGATCAACTGGATCAGAATCAGTGAGGATGGCATGCAGGAATTTTTAAATCTCTCATTGACGGGTGATGTGTAATCCATGGTCCAGAACAGCCTTTACCAAACAAGTTTCCACTAGAGAACTAGTCCTACAGAAAATTATTGGAATGACTATTTTCTCAATTCTCCCAAGACTGAGACATAGCTAGTAGCATTCTAGATGCATAGGAGGGAAATTAATTCATTGCATATAATAGATTACTGAGGGTATTTTAACTTAATTTGCCTCCCAAACCCTGGTTGAGAAGAGCTTGTCTATAATATGATGCAATTAATAGTTGTAACAGCCCTAGATGTGGTGCTTAAAAAAAAATCTTTCTTATACCTTACCACCTCTTCATCTCACATCACTTAAAACAGAACATTAAATGTTCAATTTAATAGCAAAGGTGGGTAATGGGATCAAAAATAAACTAAGATTCATTGGACAAGCACACTCACTCATGGGCTTCTCAAATTAATAGAGTTCTCAGAAATTTGGTCTCATCAATCAGTTTTGCTCTTTCTATAGACAATAATATTTGCTATGGTCTATTATAAAAGCTCGTAAATAACACAAAGTCATTTGTAATAAGATCTAATTTTTTTCTTTATCCTAACCTCATGCCCTTATCTTGTTTACAATTCTTTCTTCTTACCAGTGTCTCAGAAGGAAGTATAATATCCTTCAACTTCATGAACTTCATTGCATTGTGCAAAAGTAGGTACATTCAATTTTGAAAATAAGAATTATTTTAATAATCTGAATAACCTACTATGTAATCATAGTGCCAAATATCATGCTCATTATTATAATTATTTCTCTCTCTAAATCAATTGGTTTGTAAGTTCAAAATATGTATTTCATTATATCCTAATTAGATTCACAGAGCTGTGATCTCCTTGTAACCCTAATCCCTATTATAAAATGGAAAAATGACCTAAATTTGATTTACACACTCCTTTTGAGTAGTGTCACCTACATTACCCTCATGGCAAGAATTTTCTATTAAAATCTTTTTTGAACTAAGAATTCTAGTCATTTAGAATAACCAAGATGAGCACATCTTACATCCTAGGGTTAGTATAAAAATTTAAAATGTTCCTTCCTGGCTATCAACACTAATATTCTGTCAAAGTCTTAATTGTGAAAATTCCCCAAGTAGATTTTGAAAAGCACAAATACTGCAATTATGGTCTATGAAGAAGGGGGTCTTAAGGTCAAACAAGTTTAGGAAATGCCAAAATCCAAAATTTATCCTAATATATTAGTTCCTTTAGAACTCCTATGGATTCATTTTTTTTTTTTAAGTTTCAATAGAAAATGTTTTAAACTAATTAGACCAGGAATTCTTTTGAGAATCTTATTTGGTTAGTGACATGCTAGACATACTACAGAACACTGTTTGGAAATTGGTGAGATAGACTGACATTTATGGAGTATGTATTGTATGTTAGCTCTCACAATAAATTCATTTATCATTACAGTAAGTTTCTTCCTAGCTGGTGCCAACACATTGTGTGAAACCATCCATGAGCCAGGCCCAAGTATTAATACTTCCTTCCTTAGACAATTCATCGGGGCTACTCCTTAGGAGACCAGAGATGTGAGTTGGGAGCGAGGTGGCACCGCAGCAGGAATAGGTGCCATCAGAGCCTGTGCCACATACTCATGCTATTTAGTTTAATCTTCAAAAGCTGCTTGACTTCAATTTTATATACAGCTCTTTTTTCCCTTGTGATCACGGAGCGCTCTACGAACTTGCAATTTTGTTTTGGTGGATAAGATAACACCTAACTCATGATGGGCTACTTAGGTTGCATGCCATTGGAGATTCTCAGGCATTCAGTCCCTGCCAGGGACAAGTAGAAAGCTAAGAACTACTTCCTAAATGAAGAAATTATTTCAGAAGAGGGTGTGGCCTCACTCTAAAATCCTAGGCGTCTGTACTGTGATTCTCCTACTGAGGTTCCTCAAGGATCCATACATACAGCACCTCTAGCTGCCATAGACATGTTGAGCATCATTGGATCTACCAAATCATTAGGTCCAAATCGCAGAGCAGCTTGTGCAGCAGTCTGGACCACCTGCAGAGCCTCTTTTACCCTAGGCTTATTCAAAACTGGCAAATTTACAGGCTATTGTCTTGTAAATGGGTCAGAGAAGTACACTCAAATGTGGCTGATGTTGCCTTTAACAACCAAAGAAGTCCACAAAATGTTGTGTCTTCTTAATGATAAGGGTGTAAGGTATAGTAACCTGTATTCTATTTTTTATTAGATATCACATTTCCCAGTCCATTCAACCCTAGAAATTTTGCCAAGATGACCAAGATGACATACCTTGAATTTTCATGGGGTGTTTCTCCCACCTCTAGCATACATACATTTTATCAAGACCTCTAAAATACTAGTTTCTTCCTACTCACATAGTCCAATAAGAATGAGTCATCTATATAATGGACTAATATGTTGTCCTGCAAAATGGTGAGACTATCTTGGTCTCTGTGGACTAGATTATCACTGAAAACCAGAATACTGACATAGCTCTGAACTAAAATGTTGAAGGCATACTGCTGTCCATGGCAAATAAGGGCAAACTGCTTCAAATGGTTTTTGCTATTCAGAATTGGGGCGGGAGGAACATTATCCAAATCAATAACTGAATGCCAGCTATTGTTCCAGCAAGGAGTCCATACCTGTAACATCTGTAGTTGTAATAATCTACTTTCATTATTTCAGATTCATCTGTATTCTACATAGACCAAACAGATGAGTTAATGTTGACCTGAAAAAAATTAATAGCCCTATAGTTTTCAGGATTTTTCTGAGGACATTGATCTTTGCCTAATACTATACCTTAGAGGTGTAATATTAATAATTGTTTACTATTTGGGGGAAGAAATTCCAAGGACTTCTTGGCCATTTCTATCATTAAAACCTTTACTCCAATCGTGAGGATGTCAACGTGAGGAGGTTGTCAGGACCTAATTAAATCTATTTCAATCATGCTTTCAGGGATTAGCATAGCATGATTTTGCAGACCTCCTAGGCTGTATGTGATATACACTCAGGTTAAAGTTCCATCACCTAAACTACAAAGCCCCCACTCTAACTAATGAACTATCAGGGCATTTCAGGTCCTCAGGGATTTGTATCAGCTCAAGACCAATGAGAAGTAATCCCTAAAAAGTTTGGATATTTTCCTTTACCTACTGTGAATTCACCCTCATAAATGGCCACAGATTCCTTTGGGAAATGCTATATAACAGATTTACAGTACATAATTGTGCTAGTGTTGTAGGATCTTTCATTAAATGGACTAGACTCTCCTTTATCCATAAGACTCTGTGAACTGGCTTAGGTTAGAAATTGGTGATGACAACATGATTGTTGATGACTTAGGTCTTTGTTAGCAAACCAAATGGCTACTTATTTATTTCAGTTATGGATATGATAACCAATTGGGTGCTACCCAAGACGTCTGTGAGTAAAATCATTCTGATTATTGCTCTGGCCCTATCAGCCATTACAGTAACCACATCTACTTTGTCTCTGGAAGGTAAGTGCTTCTACTTATTTGCTGCCCCTTCAGGATCCTATGATCATCATTAAAATTAAAGAGCCTTTCAATGACAGCATTTTCCACCATCATCCTGGAGTTGCAGAAGACAGCTACCGCAGAGCTTTCCCAGGACCCTTAACCTCCATTCGCCAATGTTTTTCTCACTGCCTTATTACAGTGTCCATTGGGCCCTTCTGAGAGCATTCAGTGAAGAGTGAGAAGTAGGACAGATATGATATATCCACTACAATATTTCTATCCTCCTAAGCCTTTAGATTCCTTCCTCTGTGTTATACCAATAATGTTTCAGCAACTCAACTTTATTTAATATAGGCCATCATTGATTTCAGTTTCCATTATTAATATTAATAAATAAACAGTAAATATATTTCCAGTCCCTTGAGTTAACACAATAAATCCAGAATTTCTGTTAAGTACTTCATGAGAAAATGTTGGCCTATTCCTAACTGGTCTAGCACACTTCTAATCCATTCCCACACATATTCTCCAAATTTCTGCCGATACAAATCAGCCATATCATGCAATTTTGGGGGGTATTTAAGCTGCTGTACCTATGTAAATATCAGAGAAAATTAACTTCAAGACAAAAACTTTACAGAGATAAAGAGGATCATTATATAACAATAAAAGATTCAATTCTTGAGGAAGATATAAAAATGTCAAATGTTTTATACCTAATGATACATACAAAGCAAGCATCGACAGAACTAATAAATGAAAATGCTAAGTACACCGTGATTGTAAGACATTTTAGCACAATTTTCTCAATAGTTGATAGATCATAGAGACAAAATAAAAACAGTGAAGATACATAGATGATATGATAAATGATGAAATCAATGAGCTTAACTTCATATGTGTAAGTGATAATATCTGACGTCATTTCAGTCAACATTAGGAGAATACATATTTTTAAGCGCAATAAAAAGTGATTATGTAATTGGCCATAAAGCTAACCTCAACAAATTCCAAAGGACTGGTGCCAAAGAACTACATATTCTAACTACTATGTGATAAATTTACAATTAACTAAAGAAGATAAACAGAGGGAAAATCGATTCAATTGGAAATTTAAAAATACACTTTCAAGTATTTATGAATCAAAAAAGAAAATAGAATTAAAAAATACTTAGGATTGAAAATCACAAAACATTTCACATTGAAATTTGTGGGATATAACTAAGAAGTACTAAAAGGGAAAATCATAGAAGAAAGGCTAAAACAATGAGCTAAACTTCCAATTTAAGAAGTTAGAAAAACATAACAATAAATTCAAATAAAGTAGAAGAGGACATATAATAAAAATAAAAAGGAAAATATTGATGGAAACAATGAAGACAAGAGTTGATTCTTTGAAATGATTACCAAACTAGATAAACTGCTGGCAAGATTAACCAAGGACAAAGGAGAAAATACAAAAATAAACAATTTTGGAAATAAAAAGGAGGAAATAAGGACATATTCTCTAGAGATTAAAAACAAATAGAATTTTATGGATGACTCTCTACCAAGAAACATGAAAATTTAATTAAATGGATAAATTAGTAGAAAAAAACTGAAGCTTACCCAAACCGGCCACAGGGAGGAAATAAAGGACTTGAATAATCCTATGAATAATGAAAAATTGAATCAGCAGTTTAAAATCTTGTCACAAAGGAAACAAAGTCCCAGGTGGTTTCACAGGTACAGTCTAACAAATATTTATTATTGGTTAATTTCAAATTTGCACAAACTGTTCCAGAAATAGTAAATTCTTTTTTTTTAATATTTTACAGCTTTATTGAGGTATAATTAGCATATAATAGAACCTGTTTAAAGTGTACAATTTGATGAGTTTTGATATGTATGTGCACCTTTCAAACCATCACTACAATGAAAATAATGAACATATCCATCACCCCCAAAAGGTTTCCTTATGCCTATTGTCTTCTTTGATATCCAAAGAAGACAATGTCAATACAAGAAAGGAAAATTGCAATAATGTATATAAAAATAATATATAATGACCAAGTATCATTTATTCCAAGAATTCAGTTTATTTAATATTATAAAACAAATGAACATAATCCATTACATTCAGAGATTAAAGGAGAAAAAGAAAACAAAGCAAAATCTCATGGATAAGAAAGAAAACAACCTTTAAAATTTATATACATTTGTGATATATGCATTAAAAAAAAAAACACCTCTTAGAATACTAGGAATGTATGGGAATTATAATAACCTGAAAAGGATACATACTGAAAACCTATAGCGATTATCATTCTTAGTGGTAAAACATTAACCAATGTATGAGGAAATCTCCATAACCGTGGGTACGGATGTAAACAAAAAAGCACTAACCATAAAAGAAAAGTCTATTAATAAAGTTGACTGCATTAACATTTTGACCTTCTGTTCATCTAAAGACAACATAAAAAATACAAGAAAAACAGAAAGTAAGAGAAGATAAAGACTTCCAGGAGGTTAATTTTGAAAAAAGGAAAAGGACAAGAAAGCTAACCCAATAGGAAAATATGCAAAAGGCTTAAAGGCATTTACAGAAGAAGGAATCCAAATGGCCAATAAACATAAGAAAAGTCTCAATCTAATTTGTAATCATGAAATGCAAATTCAAACAAAAATGAGATACCAATGCATACCCATCAAACTGGCTAAAATTAAAAAGACTAACAATACATAGTGCTATCAAGAAAACAAAGGGACAGCAACCCCCATACACTGCTGGTGTGATGATAAATTAATACAACCACTTCAGAAAACAATTGGTAATTTCTCAGTAAAGTTAAGTGCATATTAATAAACAGCAATTCCACTCCTAAGAACATAACACTAGAGAAATTCTTGTGCATTTACACATAGAAAAATACACGAGAATTTTCATATCAACATTGGTAGTAATAGCAAAAACTGAAATCAATTCAGATATTCATCAACAGTAGAATGGATTTTTTAAATAGTTGTGTGTTTATGTAATAGAACATCTCACACAATGAAATTGAGTGAACTACATCTAATAAGTACACGTCGCAAACTGAAAAAATGTTAAGAAAAAAGAAAAACAAATCAATCACCGGAGATATAAATAGTAAAATCTATTTTTAAAATTCTAAACAAATAAAACTAAAGAAAATATTGTTTTCAGGGAGTTCAAAATTCTTTATAATATTCTGTATCTTAAGCAAGGTAGTGGGTACCCGATTGTTCTTTTTATTATTTTATTAAAATGCCATATATTACATATACTCTTTTATATATATAATGTAGTTCACATTTTTAATGTACAAATAGATTTATTTACTTTTACTTTTCAATTATTTTTCTTGTTGAATCAGCGTTTCTTTAAATAATTGCTGAAATTTATGAAACTCTCACTATATACCTAAGATGGTGTTTAACTGTGGATTATCTATATTGATCCTCATAGCAAGTCCATGAGGTAAGAACTATTATTATAAGCACTTTTTACATATGCACATGGAAGCTCTGAGAATTTAAGTAACCTGTGTAAGCTTGCAAAAATAGTAATATTAATCTGACTATACATTCCAAATCAGAGCTGCATTAGGACCATCTTTAGGAGTGACACAGTCCACAGACTGGCTGTGTATCATATATTACACTATCTTTGGGAGTAGACTGTATCAGAGCAGAATGAACACATGTACTGTTGGCCTTCCTTTCACTGGAAATATTGACCACACTGTTTGAGGAAGGCAATCTTAAAGTCAATACTGATATTGGCAATAAATTCCGAGACCATATTCATAATACTCATCAACTGTGTGTGATAGTAGTAAAATCGTTGGCTATTTGTTTAAGGTTTATTGTTTCTATTGACTATATCTGAACTTGCTCTAAAAGGGCTCAGAATATGCCACACCCAAATTATGCCACATTGGCATAAGGATTATTTTGAGCTAAAGGCAATTGAAACTCAACAGATGCAGGAAAAGTTTTCTATCCTTTTAGGCTTTATCTGCCTAAAAGTAAGGCATGGGTTGCCCTTTGAGGAAGGTGCCCTCTTATACCAGAAGGAGCAAAGTTACTGTTCTCATTGAAGACCGAGCCAACTCCAAGATGAGTATGCATAAACAGGCTTTAATAAAATAGCCTTTATCTTCCAATATTACACCCATATATTTCCATACTTCCCAGTTACTTGAAGCCTGATTTAACAAAAATGACAAAAAATTTAGTATAAACATCTAATTGGTCTTTTTTAGAATCATTTCAAAGTTCATTTCCTTATAGCCATAACACAGAGGGGACTTAACACAGAGGGGACTTCCTCATGCTGGCTCAGGTGCCCCAGCCAATCATGGTTGTTCTGAATCTCCTGGTTTTTGAAGAACTGGCTCATTTTAAAGACAGGTTACATGGCACCTAGCTCCAGAAACGCCATTCTGGTTTGGTCATTTCAAACAATGGACTTCCATAAAGTTGATTAGCAAATCCAAACACTTTCTCCTGCATTAAGAGGGTTAGGAAGCCCCTCAGTCTAATCAGTTCTAACCAACCTATTTTTTGTGAACTCCAATGCATATAAATATTGATAAAAGTTGTGTGCTTTTTTCCTTTTAAGGAAGAAAGAAGAAATATTGACCAGAGTTGAGTCTTTCACTGGGATGTTCAAATTATCACTATTGCAAGATGGACCACTTAAAAATTATTCCTGACTGTAGTCCTGTTAGATTCTATTTTTATATTCCTTTAGTTATTTGTTCATTTTCTTATTTTCAATTTTTCTGCATTTTAATTGTTTGTTATATAAAACACATGATTTCAAAAGGAAAATCATAAGACAAGGTAATTCAGAGAAGTCTTAGTTTCATCCCTGTCCCCTACTTCTTGTTCTCTCCCTCCCCTTAGAAGTAACTATTTTCATTAGGTTTTAATTTACCGCTCCATTTCTTCCTATTGTGCATATATATTTCCTATTTTCCCCCTCCCTTTTCACACAAAAGCTAGCATACTATGTAGAATACACACACTGATTCTGACTTATATATTTTTAATATATAGGTGCATTGTAAGAAGAAAGCAAGTTTTTAAAGAGAAGTAAATTGGTTATTTACTCTCAAGGAGGTTGAAGTTTGAGAAAATTAAGAGACTCAGGCAGTAGTTTAGTTCTTTGCTACTAACTCTCTGTGTGCTTCTTGGAATGTCACCCCATCAAACATGTCTCAGTTTTTCCAAATATAAACAGGAAGGAGGTTAAAGATCTCTAAGTCCCATCCCTCTCCAAGCAAAAAAAAATTAAATCAGAAAAAGTCTGGGTTGTGGATGTTGAAGCACATCTAGCATGAATTAATTAGACAAATAAATTTGAGGAATATTAGCAAATGTCCCAATGTTTTCATTAAGATAAACCGAGTTTCATTTTTTCTCATTTTCTATGCCAGTCCTTTAGAGGTAAAGGCTGCAGAAAAGAACTTTAGCTGAATCAAACATGGTATTAACCAAGAAATGGGAATGGACATTTTGTTCATGGTTATAGCAGGTTCCATTTATGAAAGATTATTAAATGTTTTATCCACTGGGGTCATTACTTGCATTTTTTTAAATGACTACTGGGGCACAAAGTACTAAAACAGTCTACTCCAAACACTTCAGACAGGATGCACAGAAATAATCAGCATTAGGCTGATGCATGAGCAAACTTTATAGTGACGCAAAATAAGGAGAAAGAATGGTATGTTTAGCTCAAGTAAAGTCAAGTAGCTGAGGACTAATGTTGGAAATTTTTAGGAACAACATAAGTGGTCATTGGTAAACAAAGTAAGTACACTTACTGAGGTTAATTCTCTTGAAAAAAATACATATTTTAATATTATTTCCAATAACTCTTATGCTAACAAAATTGATCTATTAGATCTCAAATCATCTGAAATTCTCTAGAGAAGAACATTAAATTATGTTAATAGTAATATAAGTTGAAAGGCCAGGTACTTTGACTCAAGCCTGTAATCTTTGGGAGGCCAAGGCAGGAGGATCACTTGAGGCCAGGAGTTTAGGACTAGCCTGGGCAACATAGTGAGACCTTGTCACTATAAAAAATTTAAAAAATACAGCTGGGCATGGTGACTTGTGCCTGAAGTCCCAGCTACTCAGGAGGCTGAGGTGGGTGGATCACTTGAGCTCAGGAGTTCGAGGTTACAGTGAGCTATGATCACACCACTGTATTCCAGCTTGGGTGACAGAAGGAGACCCTGTCTCTAAAAACTAAATAAATAAAAGTGAAATAAATAAAGTAAAATTTTAATTTACATTGTATGCCTGTACCAAAACATCACACGTACCCTATAAAGATATTCAACTATTATGTATCCATAATAATTAAAATTTTAAAAAAAAATCATAGTAACACAGGTCGAGCATCCCAAATCCAAACATTTGAAATCCACAGTGCTCCAAAATCCAAAATTTTTTGATCGCCAACATGACACTCAAAGAAAATGCTCATTGGAGCATTTTGAATTTTGGAGTTTCAGATTAGGGATGTCCAACCAGTAAGTATAATGCAAATATTCAAAAATCCAAAAAAATTTGAAATCTGAATCACTTCGAATCCCAAGCATTTCTGATAAGGAATACTCAACTTGTAACCTCATGTTTTATGATTACATGTCTGCTGAACTACCCCTAACCTCATAAGATTTAGTGTGAGTAGAAAAAGTTTATTTTGAGCTGCAAAGTATAACCTGATATCTCAGGATCCTTTCAAACATCTTTAATCCATCCATTTTTTTTCCTATTCTCTGATATCAAGAAATTGGAAGTAATAGGCTTTCCTTTCAAGATATCAGATATTAGTTTTTTAGATTCAGCATTAGGAAAATATGGGAATACTTGTATGTGAAAAGTATTCTTCAGAGAAAGGACGTCCCTTTCTTTTGTTAGAAGAACATTAACTTAGGTACAAATAATCACCCTTTTACCAAAAGTCGTTTCTTGCATTTGGCTCTCTCTGTGAGCTTATACTTTTAGTTTCACGGTAGTTTTTTTTGGTAATATTTTATATGATCAGGTGGAAACCTAAGAACTTGACCTATCTTGGTACCTGTGCTGAGGGAGGAATCAAAAGATTTGCACAGCTCAGAGCTGAGGGTTTCCAAGAAATAGAATCCAAGGTGAAACCAAAATGAAAAACCAGGGAAATTATATGATTAATGTGTCAAAAAAAAGGAGGATGAGAACATTCAGTTCTGAGTAGAATGGAGAAATTTGTGGCTGACCAATTCTTCCTTCAAGAACAACTACAAACACTAAATAAAATACAAATTAACCTGTTTAAAGACATCAGATAGCTGTTGAATCAAAAAGGAGAGAAGTTGAGAGAGATGAGTTGATAATATACAGTCACTTTTTCCCTGGGGGCATTTGTAAATTCTAAGAGATTGGCAATTAAAGATTTTCTTAGACTGCTGTTAGAAAAACAAGCAAAGATTTTAATGGTTTTGTGGGCTATAGAGACATAATTAAAAACTTGAGAGACCTCAAACACATAACCCCTCAAGACATTTGCCAACTTCTAAAGCTGTGAGGGCAGGAGGTTGAAATATCAAGCAGAAAACATCTGAAACACAAAGTGTCATATATTTGTGGTACCAAAGAAACAAGAGAAAACTTTAGGACTTGCAAGTTAAGCCAAAAACCTGAAAATCAGAGATGAATTTTTCACTGTTTCATAATGTTGATGAGATAAAGATTAGATTCTCCCATTGAGAGAGAGAGAGAGAGAGAGAGAGAGAGAGAGAGAGAGTTCAACGAAATCTCCAAGCATGCAGTTGAAAATCCTGAGAGACAAAACCTTAGTAATAGGAAGAAATCAGAGGTAGGCAGAGCCTTACCAAAACTAAACACGAGCCTCAACTTAGTGCAATCCCTGATTGTTTTAAGATACTCAGTCCCAATTTCATTTGCCTAGAAGAGGAAAGGGTGAACATACTGAGGAGAAAGAAAAAGTCATTTGGAGCCTATATAATTTTTATATACAATGACCAGCATTCAATTAAAAAATTTCCAGACATGCTGTGAGTCAGGACCATATTACTAAAAATCAAGAGGAAAAACATGCAATAGATATAGAACCATAGCTGACCTAGATATTAGAGCTAGCAGACATGGACTTTAAAATAATTATGATTAATATGTTCAAGAAAATAAAGAAAGTAGATTTGCAAATGGAGAATTTCTCAGAGAACTGTAATCTCTAAAAAAGAATCAAAATGAAAATCTTAGAATTTAAAACATATGACATCTGAAATGATGAGTTTAATAGAGATTAGACACAGGAGAAGACAAGAATAATGGACTGGAAGAATGGTCAATAGAAAATATTCAACCAAAGTACAGAAAGAATGGAATCAAAATACAGAAAAAAGCAAAAGAGATATGTGTAACACAATGAAAAAGTATAACATGGATATACTATGAGCCCCAAAAGGATGGGAAAGAAAGAAGCAGAAGAAATATTTGAAGATAAAATGTCCACAGATTTAAGAAGCAACCATAACCAACATGAATACAAATAAAATCACCTAAACACATCATGATAAAACTGCTGAAAACCAAAGGCAAGACAAGGAAGAGAATCCAAGCATGCAGCAAAAGGTTAGGAACAGAAAAGGCATATGAACAAGAAAAAAAAGAGGATGGATTACCTGGATGATCCACTGGGTGGTACACTTGGCAGAGCATTTCAGAGGTGGAGGTGAAAACTCCTAAGAATAAAGAGCTAGATAGGATAACCCTGAGCTTCACTTTTAGTTCACTTGTGCTAAGAAGCCTTAAAATCTTAAGCAATTTTTACACTAATTAATTTGAGTCATGAAGCAATTTTTTCTTTATCATAGCCAATAAGTTTATGTAATAGATACAAATATTTCCTATAAATATTATAAATAGATAAACAGACAATAATCAGTGCTATGAAGAAAATACAGTGTCACTGGACAGAGAATGACCAAGTCAGGGATTCTGTTGAGACACTGTGGTCCCAGAAGGCTGCAAAGGCACTAGGGCCAGTCAGGGTAACGTGGACACCGTCACAGAGAGGCCGACTATGACGGGGATTGGCCTTGATGGTACAGAAAACTTCACCTGCTACCCAAATATATCTGGTCATGGGGCAGCCTATGTCCCCTGTATGTACTACTGTATGACTTGTCTCAGACAGGGCCCCAAATATAGATTAATGAATGGTTGGTTAGTTGGATGGATGGATATGTAATTAATTCGAGTGATTCTGACAAGATACATCTGGTGAGTCCTTAAGCTATTGAGCCAAGCTGAGTATTCACTTTGATCACAAGCTCCTTTCTGTTAGGCAAATTGTAGGGAACCCTGTACCTGATGCCGAAGCCCAAGAAGGAAATGGGCTAAGTAAGAATACACAAAAACTCTTTTGTGCTAGAGTCAATATGGATGCTTTATTACAACCCACCAGGAGTTCACTCCAGACCCACTTAAAAGGAAGTGGCTCCTCCCTTCCCCAACTACTCGAAGCAGATGTGCTATATTCATCAGGGTTCTTAGCGGCAAGCAACAGAAACTGATTCCAGCTGGTGTATTACAAAGAGGTTTATTAAAATGGCATTAGTAGCTCACATTATCTCTGAGAAGGATGGAGAACCAGGTGTGGAGGTGCTAGCCAGCCAGAAACACCACCAAAATTAAACCATTGAACTGGTCTAGTGAAAACACCAGTGTCACTGCCAGTGGGCACGAACACAACTTGCCTCAAACTGGACGCTGGATTCTGCTGTCAGAACTGTCATTACAACACCTCAGGCAACTGCATGAGCTGCCGCTGCCACTCTCTTGCGTCAGCAGACTGTGTTCCGTAACCCCTCTGCCTCTTTGAGTCAGTTCTCCCTGACCAAAGACTGAAGTGGACATGTCTGATCGGCACAGCCTGTCACAAAGCTTCGGGGAAGGCTAGGAAAGTGATTATGTGGCCTTCTCAGCTTCTACAGTAGGAGATGGCTCTACCCCACTCGGTGAGGAACCTCCTTGCAGACAAAATAACAAGGGTGTTCAAATTCTGAGCAGTCATAAAGAAGGACAGATGTCAACTAGAGCTGGAGTAAAGACTCCCAAGAGAAGACCAGAGATGCCACCTTGATCCCTCTAGGGAATGAAAACATAGGACTCCAAGAACCAAAGCAAAGCAATTGCATTACAATCCAAAAGCAATTCATAGAGCTGTAAGTCAGAGTGTTCCACAATCCAGCTTTACAAGTAGCACTGATATTTTGGTCTCCAAGGATTGGGCTCATGTGTCGTAATTATTGGTTGATTCAGAACTTGGAAGGGTAATTTTATTTACTGGCTTATATATTCCCAAAAGATGCTGTTGGGATTTGTTTTTCTGACACACTGTTTTCCAAGTCTCCATATTTAACCAACTCTCTCTTAAATAAATACATGAAGCACTGACTCTACGCCAGGTGTTACACCAAAAACTTTACGTGGATCATCTCAGTGGATCCGCATAATAACCCTGACTACACAGAAAATGAGACTATGATTGATTAAGTAAGTTGTTCAAGATCATAAAACTAGTACGTGGTGGAGCCGGATGTCTTTCTTGAGATATGTTAGTACCTATCTGTTTCTATTAGGTTAATATCTTCAATCAAGTGATAGTTCTTTGCCACTGAGACTTTTTAATGTAGCTTTATATAATTTTCTGCTCTGGTTTATTATTGCTTGCTTTCTATTTTAGTACACTGGGAAGAATCTTATTTTTCTATTTTCAAGTCCTTGTTAGGGAGTTGGTAGGGACGAGGAAAGACTTTGTGATTGTTGCCATGCACTTCCTACATGGCCAAGGCAAGGCATCATTCTGTCCATTTTCCAGATGAGGAAACTGGACCCGCAGTCCCAGCAGATGTAGGTTGTAAAGCATGATGCTGATGCCAGCACTCTTTCAATTGCACCACTGTTGAGGAATGGCAAATGGATTGCAATTGGTGTGGTGTATCTGATTAATTGGTATATTCATTTTCTATGGCCGGACGTTTTGGCACGCACGCCTGTAGTCCCAGCTACTCCGGAGGCTGAGGTGGGAGGATTGCTTGAGCCCAGGAGTTCTGGGCTGTGGTGCCCTATGCTGATCCGGGTGTCCGCACCTAAGTTAGGCATCAATATGGTGACTTCCCAGGAGCAGGGGACCACCAGGTTGCCTAAGGAGGGGTGACCCAGCCCAGGTCGGAAACAGAGCAGGTCAAAACTCTCATGCTGGCTGGGCGCGGTGGCTCACACCTGTAATCCTAGCACTCTGGGAGGCCGAGGCGGGCAGATTGTTTGAGCTCAGGAGTTCAAAACCAGCCTGAGCAAATGTGAGATCTCGTCTCTACTAAAAATAGAAAGAAATTAATCGGACAACTGAAAATACACAGAAAAAATTAGCCGGGCATGGTGGTGCATGCCTGTAGTCCCAGCTACTCGGGAGGCTGAGGCAGAAGGATCGCTTGAGCCCAGGAGTTTGAGGTTGCTGTGAGCTAGGCTGACGCCACGGCACTCACTCTAGCCCGGG
>CAUYSK010040026.1:0-13544 GCA_963575035.1 Avahi laniger | reverse complement strand
TGGAACACATTCTACTAAGCGAGGTATCCCAAGAATGGAAAAATAAGCACCACATGTACTCACCATCAAATTGGTATTAACGGATCAACACATAAGTGCATATATAAGAATTACATCTGTTAGATATTGGGCAGGGGGGAGAGGGAGGAGGGAGGAGGGGACGGGTATATGTGTACACAAAGAGTGCAATGCACACCACGCAATGGGATGGACATATTTGAAATCTGGACTGAGGGGGGGAGGGGGGGCAAGGGCAACACACGTAACCTAAACATCTGTACCCCATATTATGCTGAAATAAAAAAATCATTCTTCTTGTTCTATTTTCTATCTGAAATTATGCTCAACTATGTATTTCAATATGTGTGTTAAAACCTGCTCCATGATTTTGAAGTAAAAAAATATAGTCACCTATATTATTTGTAAGTATTAATCATTTGGGTTCCTAGCTGCTCTTAAAATAGGAAGTCCAATATCTTCCTTTTGCAGCCCACTACTGTACACACCTCCCTTCAGAGAAGGACTCTGGAGTCTTAGACCAAAGAGGTCGGTGCTGCTCCAAACCTCATGTGGGGAGAGAATTGAAGCTCAGGGATGGGCACACTTGTATCTTGGGTTGTGCAAAGGCAATATATGTGACCAAAATGTTTGTTCCCCCATAATATTCTGACATTAAAAAAAATACATTTTGCAGAAGTCTGGATGGAACTGGAGACCATGCTCCTAAGTAAAGTGTCTCAAGAATGGAAAAACAAACCCCACATATACTCACTATTAAATTGAAACTAACCAGTGAGCACACGTGTACACAGAAGGAAATAAAACTCAGTGGAAACAACCAGGGGTAAGGGGGTCCAGGGGAGGGGAAAAACCTACCTAACGGGTACTATGAACGCTGGGTGACAGGCACAACTTTAGTCAGGATTCAAGCATTACAAAAGTGATCCATGTAACCTAGAACATTTTTACCCCCTTAATATTCTGAGATAATAATAAAATAACAGCAGGAACAAAGGAATCATTGTTCTTCTCTCTTGCAATTTGCCACTTCTTGGAAGAATGGATGCGGTCAGCTTTGTCTGAGATCTGTAGCCACAGGCATCCTCTCTCGACATCTTCCCATACCACTCTATGACCTCCTCTGAATTTGGCAGCCCCGTCTCGTATATGGTGGTTCAGCGTTACAATGGACTAACCAATTTTGTTGAAGATGGACCCTACATTTGTTCCATAGTTTTTTATGGTGTCATTGAAAGGAGAAAGGAACAAAATTGTCTTGCCTGCATATTTTAGATCGAATGTCTCTTTGTTGCATTGGGATGAGTCATGTTTGAAGCAGTCATGTAGACTGGAGTTTCTTCCCTTAAGAGTTCTATTTTGTGTCAAGGCTTTATCTTTCATTCATTTTAAACTTTTGATATTATGCTTTCAAAGCTTATGAAAACAGGTGAAATATATCATTAAATATCAAGAATTTTTTTCTGTTTTTTTTCTTAAGTATAAAAAGACTAAAAGAAGAAGCTAGTGTCTTACAAGATATGAGTGCTCAAAGCTTTCAATATGGCATGACATTTTCTCATGTCTAGATTTGGTAAAGTGGTTGTTTGATGTATTCCACTCAATGAGGAAGATGGCTTCAATGATACTTGCCAGAGCTAGGGTTCACAAACTATGGCCCTGAGGCCAAATACTAAAGGCTGCCTGTTTTTAAAATAAATTTTATATTAGAAACAGCCCCGTACTCATTTTATTTATATATTGTCTATGATTTCTTTCTTGCTACAATGGCAGAATTGAGTAGTTTTTTTTTTTTGTATTTCAGGGTATTATGAGGGTACAAACATTATGGTTACATTTTATGTCTTTGCCTCACCCAAGTGAGGGTTAGAGGCATGCCCTTCCCCTCTACAATGCTCCCTGTGTCCTTTAGTTGCAGGTTACCCCCCCATCCCCCTAATTCCTGGAGAGTATTACTGCCATGTGATCACCCTAGTGTTCATCGGTTAGTACCAATTTGATGGTGAGTACAAGCGGAGCCCATTCTTCCAATCTTGTGATACCTCACTTTGGATAATGGGCTTAAGTTTAATCCAGAAAAATATAAGAGGTGCTAGATCACTGTCACTTCTTATGATTGAGTAATATTTCATTGTATACATATACCATATTTTAATAATCCATTCATGAATTGACGGGCACTTGGGTTGTTTCCACATCCTTGCAATAGTGAATTGTGCTGCCATAAACATTTGGGTGTAGATGTCTTTATTATAGAATGTCTTTTCAGTAGATGCGTAATAGTGCTATTGCTGAATAAATGGTATTTCTATTTTTAGCTCTTTGAGGTATCTCCAAATTCTTTTCCACAGAGGTTGCACTAATTTGCAGTCCCACCAGCAGTGTGAGAGTGTTCCTGTCTCTCCACATCCTCGCCAGCAGTTGCTGTTTTGGGATTTTTTGATAGAGGCCAATCTCACTGGGGTTAGGTGATATCTCATTGTGGTTTTGATTTGCATTTCTCTAATGATTAGATATGTTGAGCATTTTTTTATATGTTTTCTGGCCATTATTCTGTCTTCTTTTGAAAAGTCTCTGTTCATTTCTTTTGCCCATTTGTTGATGGGGTTGCTTGATTTTTTGTTGTTGATTTTTTTAAGTTCTAGGTAGATTCTAGTTATCAGCCCTTTATCAGATATATAGAGAACAAATATTTTCTCCCATTCTGTGAGCTGTCTATTCACTCTAATGATAGTTTCCTTGGCCATGTAAAAGCTTTTTAATTTGATCAGGTCCCATTTATTTATTTTTGTTGCTGTAGTGATTGCTTTGGGGATCTTCTTCAAGAATTTCTTGCCTAGGCCGATGACTGAAAGGGTCTTCCCAACATCTTCTTTTAGAATTCTTAAGGTTTCATGCTTTAGGTTTAAGTCTATTATCCATCTTGAATTGATATTTGTGAGAGGTGAGAGGTGGGGATCCAGTTTCATTCTTCTACATGTAGCTATCCAGTTTTCCCAGCACTGTTTATTGACAAGAGATTCTTTTCCCCAGTGTATATTTTTGTCTGCTTTGTCAAAGATTAGATTACCATATGCAGATGATTTCATCTCTGGATTCTCAGTCCTGTTTCAGAGGTCTATGTCTCTGTTCTTGTGCCAGTACCATGCTGTTTTAGTTTTTATTTATTTATTTATTTTTTTTGAGACAGAGTCTCACTTTGTTGCCCGGGCTAGAGTGAGTGCTGTTGCGTCAGCCTAGCTCACAGCAACCTCAAACTCCTGGGCTCAAGCAATCCTTCTACCTCAGCCTCCCGAGTAGCTGGGATTACAGGCATGTACCACCATGCCCGGCTAATTTATATATATATATATATATATTTTTTTTTTTTTAGTTGTCCAGCTAATTTTTTTCTATTTGTTTAGTAGAGATGGGGTCTCACTCTTGCTCAGGCTGGTCTCGAACTTCTGAGCTCAAACGATCCGCCCGCCTCGGCCTCCCAGAGTGCTAGGATTATAGGTGTGAGCCACCACGCCTGGCCTGTTTTAGTGATTATAGCCTTGTAGTACAGCTTGCAGTCTGGTAGACTGATATCTCCCAGTTTGTTCTTCTTACTTAAGATTGCTTTGACTGTATGAGTAGTTGTGAGAGAAATTATGTGGCCTATGAATTCTAAGATATTTATTTCTTTACAGAAAAAATTTACTAACCCATTCTTTAGAAGAATGAATTCTCTATCACCTTAAAATTCTCTATTTCTATTTTTTTCACTATAGTTACTCTTAGAATAAGTCAAAAACTTCCATCTCCCATTTTTGTTCCCCTAGTAGACAGTATGTGAAAGTTTGGCATATAAAAAGACTTTTAAAATTATTCTTAGCCACAGACCTGACCCCATTTTTGTATGCAATCAATTTACTTTTTGGAAGATGCCAGAAAATTAAATTTTTGAAGATTTAATGATAAAGAGCAAAGTTATGATATTTTACTGTTGTCTTTAGTCATCCTTTTTGATATTTAGAAGACTGTCATGTAATATATTGATCTTTCATGGCTATATAAATGCCCCCAAATTTTGTTAGTATTTATTTTGGAGGTGATCATGATCCATGACTTTTAGAGTCATTTCCAGTTGACCCTAGTGGCCAAGGACCAAATGGAAGATTGTGGAATATAAAACAGTTTTATTCACTCAACTACTTCTTTCTCTTCCGTTCTGCTTTTTGCTTCTAATTCCAGGCATTTTTTTTCTTTTTGTAATGAGAAATTACAGTGATTATATTCTGATTGTATGTACTGTTTTAAAAACAAAATTAAACTGTGAAGAAGGCATCATTCTTGCCTGAGAAAACAGTAATGGAAACAATAGGCAGGGCTCTGAAAATATGCAATAATGTAGATTGCTGCATTTGATTTTGTTGACCATGTACTTTTTTCTTCTTTGTGTGAATGATGCTGGTTAAGTTTAAATTTTGCTTATTTGTTTTAAATTTCAGCCTTTGCTCCTCTTGATCTTCTCTGAATTGATTGGCTCTGGAGCCTGGGTGAGAAGCTGAGGGTGAGGGCAGAGGCTCCGTGCACAGTAGGCATTCAGTCCATGCACTGCGATTGACAGTATGCCAGCCCCTCTTGCAGCATCTGATAAATCAGCTGCTGTTAGATGGAAACACGCTCATGCTGACTCCCATTCTGCTTGAAATCTTTCCATACCCATAAATGGCCTTTTCTGTTGTGTTTGGATTTATCTGTTGGAGTTTGATCACCTTTTCTTCCTTCAATGACACTTATTTTAGTGACACCCACTGAGTCAAGATCACAGCTCCAGGTTGTTGAAAATAGTATGTCACAGCCAGTGTTTTCTCATACATTACATCATACACCCTGCGGATATTGTTGCTAGAGAAGATGTCTGTCTGCTTGGTAGCTCGGTCACCGACTACCATTTGCTTTCTCACTGCAGAAAAGCACGAGAAATTGGAAATATCCAAAAATCCTCTGGGATTATCTAACTGAATTGGTGTAAATGTTCTGTTGTGGTATGTTTGTCTACACTGATATTGAGTTGTACACTGATTATACACCCTTAGTGCATTTGAGAACATAGAAGTTGGTTTACTGTTAAACTTATATTCATGTATCTTTGAGTCAAGGAAGGAAGGGAGATGAAGGAATTCTTACTGAACCATGTGCCAAGCATTATGCTTTACATACATGTGTTACATAGTCCTGGCAGCAACTCTGCAAGGGAGGTGAAATAGCATCTGTGACAGACGCCCTCAGGGAAGTCAAGAGATGTGCCTGAGTTGGCCTCATGGGTCATGCTGGATTCTGGGGTCTCAGTGCCTGTGTCTGTTACTCCTTCCCTCTCTATTACATCATCTTTTCTTTCACTGTGCATTTTAAATTTTATTGTATCTTGATTTTAAAATTATAAACTACCTAATAACTCCTATTGGTTTTGTGATGGAATTTTAGATATATTTTACCTTTTATTATGTTGCTGTAGAAATGTTACAGTAAAATACACGTAAATGTGCAGCTCAATTAATTTTCCTAAACTGAGCATATTCATGTAATCAGCACCCAGATTGAGAAAAAGAAACATTTCAATATCTCAGAAACCTTCTTTATTCTCCTTTTCAGTCACTTTCCTCCCAACTCCCTAGGTAATCATTATCCTGACCTCTAACAACAAAAATGAATGTGTTAGTTCTTGAATTTTATGTTAATGGAATCATACAGTAGGTACTCTTTTATGTCTGGCTACTTTTTCACAACATTTCATTTGTAAGATTCATCTTTATTGTTGCACGTAGCTGTAGATTGCTTTATAATGTTCCATTGTGTGACTATACCCCAACTTATCCATTCTAACTTCCCTAGGCTTTTGGCTAGTTTCTATTAGTAGTTTGGGGCTATTATGAATAGTGCTGTTGTTAAACTAAACTAGCACATGTCTTTTGGTAAACATAAATATTCTTTTCTGTTGAGTATATACCTAGGAGTAGAATTGCTGAGTTATTATTTTTTTTTAGAGAAGAATTTTAGTAGTTTGTGTTCCTATAAAGGAATACCCAAGGTTGGATAATTTATAAAGAAAAGGGGTTTATTTGGCTCACGGTTCTGCAGGCTGTACCAGAAGCATTGTGCCAACATCTGCTTCAGATGAGAGCCTTATGGAAGGTTCTAGTTATGGCACAAGGCAAAGGGGACCCAGTGTATACAGATCACATGAAAGAGAAAGTGAGAGAGAGAGAGAGGGAAGAAAGGTGCCAGACCCTTTTTAACAACCAGCTTTCCTGGGAACTAACAGAGTGAGAACTCACTCATTATCACAAGGATGGCACCAAGCCAGTTGTAAGGGATCTACCCCCATGACCCTCCAGCACTGGGGAGGGATCAAATTTCACCATAAGGTTTGGAGGGTCAAATATCCAAACTATAGCAGATGCTCAGTCATTGGTTTATTCAACATATATCTCTGGAGATTTTTCAGAATGCAAGTGCCTGAATTCTATCTTAGAGATTTAGATTCAGGTTGTCCATCTGAAGTAGGACTGAATTTTCTTCATTAAAAACAAAATAAAGCTCCATGGAAATTTAGTGGTGCGGCAGAAGGTGAGATTCATGGATTTTATTCATGGCAGACAATGTTAAATATTCCTTAGGTTTCTTTTCTACATTTTATATAAGGGGATGTGTTTATACATATATGTATAGATATAATCTAATGATACTTTATAAAGATGATACAAACATATTATTTCTGGTTATTTTAGCTACTTTCTGTTATTATCTTTCATTTTGAAAAAGAATAAAATATATTAACCCAATTCAATTCTATCCGGTGTTTACTTTAGTGCCTGCTATGTGTTCAGCTCCCAAGGAATTTGATGTTTTCATACAGCAGGTGTTTTATCGGACCAAGGAATTCAATTGTTTTTATTATAAAAGTAATCTATACTCTTCGTTAAAAAATAGCAAGCTGTAGAGAGATATATAAAATAAAAATGAAAGTTCTGTTTTGTTACCCACCACCTCTCAGGCTTCCTTCCCAGAGGGAACCACCATCTTCCTTCGTTTTCTAAGCAATGTGAGGTGTTGGACTTTGGTGATATGGCACTCTAGTTTGTGGCCTTAGGCTAGTCAGATCATTCTGAGCCTCAGTTTCCTATTCTAGAAAATGGGGTGGTAATACCTCATAGGAATATTGTGAGGACTAAATGTGACAAGTTCTGGAAAGTACCAAGTATAGTACCTGACACGTGATAGGCACTTAATAAATGGAGCAATTAGGATTATAATTCTGATAGTGGCTAACCATCTGCTTTCAGAACAAAGGAAGGCACTTTGTACAATACCTCCAGGCAGCATTGCTCACCTTATTAATATATGTGTTTCATTTTAATCCTATTTCCACATAAGCACAAGCAAGTTGGAAGCTTGTACCATTCACAGAAATTGTCAGAGATTATGTTTTTGTAATTTGCTCAATTACAAACATGCCAAGCTGCCTGAAGGTAAATTTCCGGAGTCCAGCCATCTCTCACTGTCAGGGATATGACAAAGTTCCATTCTTATATTCATAGCTTGTGTGGCGTAATGCAGTCTTGTTTGTATGTCCCTATTCAAATGCACTTGGCAGTGTCATAGTATAAATACAAGGTCCCTGATTTGCAAAATATTGTGTTGCATTTTGGTTCCTTTCGTTCTCCATAGAACTCATTCCTGACACTTTCCTAAGGACTTACTTTTAGTTGTTACACCACAGCCTATGAGTGAGTTCTCTGAGGCTCCTTGTTCAATTTCATAATGACGTGATTAGGTTTACTCACAAAACCCATAAATACAACTTCACTAGTTTTACTTTAAACGGAATAATTTCTTTGGTTGTAGGTTACACGTCCCAACACATGCTTATTCATTTACAACTGAGAGGTAGCATGCAGTTTACAAACCCACTGCACTTGCGGTCCCCTCATTGCCTGGGAGGGTCTTCAGGTCCATGGTTGTATTGTATAAATGTAGCCCCATGTGTAACAGTGTGAGTGCCCTGTGTTGAACAGAATAAATGGTTCAATAAGTGGGTGAATGCTCCTCACTACATACAATAGTTGTGCTCTGAAGCAGTTGTGGCCAATTTTTATAAATTTGAATTTTATGAGATGGAAAGGTAATTGCTATTTAAAGCAAACCTGAGAGATGAATGCTTTTGAGAGGATTGTTTATTAAATGGAGTCCTTCCTCTGCTTTGTAAGGGATAGGAATCACTCTCGCATTTAATCGTGGTCCCCATTAAGAGCTAAAATAAGCATAAGCAGAGGAGCCAGAGAGTTAGGTTTCACCTGTGGTCCACATTGCCCAGTAATAGAAATCAATCACTCCTCAAGGTGTCCAGCTTGAGAAACAGATGTTCCCTAAACCATCCTGTGAATCTTAAACATTCTTCTAAGTATCGAACGTGAGCTAATTTAAGGAAAGTGAGGGAGGCTTTAAAACAGCTTGGTTCAACTACTGGGAACACAGTCCAGGAGATCTTCCCACTGAAAATGGGAAATTTCAATTCAAAAGGTTAAACACGATCAATCTGAGCAGGAGCACTGTTTACAGTTATGATCAATACTGGTGATGTGAATATTTCCATAAATTAACCGTCTCGTACTATATTATCCTTAAAAAAATTAGTGCCCTGGTGGAACCAAAAACGAAAGGAAATCTGCCTGTGATGTATCCTATACGTTTTAAAAAAGATTTTTATTTTTTAGAGCAGTTTTAGGTTCACAGCAAAATTGAGAGGAAAGTACAGGAATTTCTCATATACCTCCTGCCTCTTCCTCACTGTCAACGTCTCCCACCAGAGTGGTTCATTTGGTATAATCCGTGAGTCTGCTTTGATACATCACGGTCATCCAAAGTTCGTAGTTTACATTTGGGTTTGCCCCTGGCGTTGTGTGTTCTGTGGGTTTGGACGACTGTGTAATGACCTGTATCCCTCATTGTCGTGTTATGCCGAGTATTTTCACTGCTCTGAAAATCCCCCGTGCTCTGCTTAGTCATCCCTCCCCCAAACCCCTGGAAACCACTGATCTTTTTATTGTTTACTTTCTCTGGGATGTCATACAATTAAAATCATTTTATACATAGTCTTCTTTCACTTAATAATACGTATTCAAGTTTCCTCCATGTCGTCTCATGGCTTGATAGCTTATTTCTTTTTAGCAGTGAATAATATTCCACTGTCTGGGTGTACCGTAGTTTGTTTATTTATTAGCTGTAGTTTATTTATCCACCTAATGAAGGACATCTTAGTTGCTTCCAGCTTTTGGCAATTAGGAATTAAGCTGCTTTAAACATCCATTTGCAGGTTTTGGTGTGGACATAAGTTTTCAAGCACGATTGCTGGAACATACAATATGTTTAGTTTCATTCTTTTTTTTTATATTCCATTTTGTTCTGAGAGTTGAGGTAATTGTGAACATGGCCATCTTGTTTAGGAATTGTTTGGCAGCAAGAAATGGAACTCATGAAAACTAGCTTAAGCCCAAAGGGAAGTCAACTGGAAGGACACAGGGTCTCACAGATCGCAAGCGTGGGCAGTGCTGCTCTGCCTTTCAGTGGGTGGAATCCGGGACACAACTGTCAGGAGGTGTCCAGGCCACCCTCTCTCCAGATGGCTCCTTTTCCTTAGTTATGTATTCTTATCTCACTTGCCACATTGGCTTCATTCTCCAATCACTGATGACAAAAGGTTTTTACTGCTTTGCCTGGTCCAACATCACCTCCCAGCCTCCACTCTAAATCATCTTCCAGCTCAATCTCCCAAAAAACATCTGCCGGTTTTTTTTTTTAATTTTTAAATTAAACTTTTAATTTTGAGATTACTGTAGATTCACATGCAGTTGTAAGAAATAATACAGACAGATCCTATGTACCCTTCATCCAGTTTCCCCCATTGGTAACATCTTGCAAAACTGATGGTACCATATCATAATCAGGGTATTGATCTTGATACCGTCAAGAAACAGAACAGTTTTATCACCACAAGAATCCCCCGTGTTGCCCTTTTATAGCCATGCTCACTTCCTTCTCTCTCTCCCCCTTCCTTATCCCTGGCAGCCACCAATCCGTTCTCCATTATTATAACTTTGTCATTTCAAGAGTGTTATGTAAATGGAATTATACAGAATATAACCTCCCGGAATCAGCTTTTTCATTCAGCGTAATTCTCTGGAGATTCACACAGGATTTTTAGTGTATCAATAGCTCCTTTTTATTGCCGGGTAGTATTCTGTGTTATGGCTATAGCACAGTTTGTTTAACCAGTTACTTGTTGAAGGGTATCTGGATAGTTTCCATTCTCTTTGCTATTACAAATAAAGCTGCTGTAAACATTCATGTACAGGTGTTAGTGTGAAGTTTTCATTTCTCTGGGATAAATACCCAGTAGCACAACTGCTGGGTTGTAAGCGGGTTGCATGTTTAATTTTTTAAGAAGCTGCCGAGGTATTGTCCACAGGAGCTGTACCATTTTACAGTCACACTAGTAATAAGTGAGTGATTTGGTTTCTATGTGTCCTTGCCAGTATTTGGTTGCTGTTACTGTTCTTAATTTTAGCCATTCTGATAGCTGTGTAGTGACATCTCATTGGGCTTTTAATTTCCATTTTCCTAATATTATTATTTTAATTAATTAATTATTTATGTATTGTTTATTATTATTATTTTGCCTATTATTATTATGATCAATACTATTGATCATATTTTTCTGTGCTTATTTGCCATCTTTATATCCTCTTCAATGAAATCTCTGTTTATATCTTTTGCTCATTTTTTTCGTGTGCTTTCTTTGGGGGTGGGGGCCGGGGACAGGGTCTTACTCTGTTGCCCAGGCTAGAGTGCAGTGTCATCGTCATAGCTCAATGCATCATCATAGCTCAAACTCCTGGGCTCAAGTGATCCTCCTGCCTCAGCCTCCTGAGTAGCTGGGATTACAGGTGTACGCCACCACATCTGGCTAATTTTTCTGTTTTTTGTAGAGATGGGGTCTCCCTCTTGCTCAAGCTGATCACAAACTCCTGGCCTCAAGGGATCCTCCCACCTCAGGGTCTCAAAGTGCCAGGATTACAGGTGTGAGCCACTGTGCCCGACCTCTTTTGCTCATTTTTAAATTGGATTGTTTGGTGTTTTTACCATTGAGTTTGAAAATTTTTTCTTTATTCTGGACGATAGTCCTTTGTCAGATATGTGATTTGCAAGTATTTTATCTACTCTATAGCTTGTCTTTTTATCCTATCGATAGGACTTTTTATAGATAAAAAGTTTTAAATTTTGATGAAATCTACTATACAAAGTTTGCCTTTCATGGGTCATGATTTTGGTGTTAAGTTTATAAACTTTTTACCCAGGCCCTAGACCTCAAAGATTTTCTCCTGTTTTTTTCCTAAAGGTTTTACAATTTACATTTTACATTTGTCCGTGAACCATTGAGTAATGTTTGTATAAGTTATGGGACTTAGTTAGAGGTTCATTTTTTGTCTATAGATCCTCATATGCTCTAACACTATCTGTTGAAAAGCCTATCTTTCCTCCATGGACTTGTTTTTGCAACTTTGTCAAAAATAAATTGAACATATTTGTGTGAGACTACTTCTAAGTTCTTTATTGTGTTTCGTTATCTATACACCTGTCCCTCTGCCAGTACAATACCTTAGGATTACTGTAGACATAATAATTCTTGAAATAAAGTAAAATGATTGCTTATAGTTTATTATGTTTCAAAAATTTTAAAGTATTCTAGATTTTTTTGCCTTTCCACATAAATTTTCAAATAATCTTGTCTATGTCTATAAAATTCTTTCAGGGATTTTGATAGAAATTGTGTTAACTTGATTTGTATATCAATTTGGGGAGAATTGACATCTTTAATAGGTAGAGTCTTTCAATTCATGAGCATGGTATATCTCTCCATTTATCAGTGTTTTGTGGTTTTCGGGATACAAGTCTTGTGTGTATTTTGTTGAATTCATACTTACGTATTTCATGTTTTTTTGAGTGATTGTAAATGATTTTGAATTTTCAGTTTTGGTTTTTCTTGTATTGATTGCTGGCATATAATAATGCAATTGATTTTTTCATCTTTAGCTTATATCTTGTGACATTGCTAAACTCATGTCTTTATTCTTAGAGAATTTTGTGGAGATTCATTGGGAGTTTCTGTATAGATAGTCATGTTATTTACAAATAGGGATAATTTTATTTTTTCCTTCCAATCTGTGCCTTTTATTAATATTTCCTTTTCTTGCTTTATTGCACTGGCTAGAACTTTCAGCACTATGTTGAATTACAGTGGTGAGAGTGAATATTTTTGCCTTAATCCTGTCTTTCACCCCTAAGTATAATGTTAACTGTAGGTACTTTAAGAACAACATTAAGTATAATGTAGCTGTAGGCTTTTTATTGAGTCAAGGGAATTCCCTTCTCTTTCTGTTTTTGAGAGATTTTATCATGATGGCTACTGAAGTTTGTCAAATGCTTTCTCTACATAAATTAACATGATCTTGTGATTTTTTTTCTTTAGACTATTAGTAAGGTGGACTGACTGATTTTTTTTTTTTAAATATTAAACCAGCCTTGCATCTCTGGAGTAATTGCAATTTAGTCATGGTGTATAATTCTTTTTGTATTGCTGAATTTTATTTACTAATATTTGGTTAAAAATTTTTGTGTTGATATTCATTAGGGATATTGGTCTGTAGTGTTTTTTTTCTTTGGTATTGTTTGTCTGATTTTGGTATCAGGGTAATGCTAGTTTTATAAAATGAATTGAGAAGTGTTTTCCTTCTCTTCTATTTTCTGGAAGAAATTGCATAATATTGATGTTAATTCTTTAAACATTTGGTAGAATTCTGTAGTGAAGCCATCTGGGGCTAAAGATTTCTATTTTGGGAAATTTTGAAATTAAGAATTCAATTTACTTAACAGTTATAGGGCTATAAAATTAATTATCTATTTCACATTGGGTGGTAGTTTGTGTTTTTCAAGGAATTGGTCAATTTCACCCAAATTGTCAAATTTATATGTATAAAATTGTTCATAGTAGTTCCTTATTATCCTTTTGGTGTCTGTAAGACTTTGATAATATCCTAGATTGAGTGCATGATGTTGATAATTTGTGTCTTTTCTCTCTCTTTTTGTCAGTCTTCATTGAGGTTTTTCAATTTTTTTAAATCCTGTTGAAGAACCAGCTCTTTTACTGAATTTCTCTGTCATATTTTTCTATCCAATTCCTTTAATTTTTGCTCTTTATTATTTCATTCCTTCTGCTTGCTTGGATTTATTTTGTTCTTCTTCTTCTAGGTTCTTGATGTAGAAGCTTTGATAATTGACTTGAGACTCCTGCTCATTTATTTTTTTTTTTTTTTTTTTTTTTTAATTTTTTAAATTTATTTCAGCATATTATGGGGGTACAGATGTTTCTGTTACATATGTTGCCCTTGCCCCCACCTCCCTCCCTAAGTCCGAGTTTCAAATATGTCCATCATTTGGGT
>CAUYSK010040025.1:0-18058 GCA_963575035.1 Avahi laniger | reverse complement strand
TGGACACTTGGGTTGTTTCCACATCTTTGCTGTTGTGAATTGTGCTGCTGTAAACATTCAGGTGCAGGTGTCTTTCTTATACAACATCATTTTCTCTTTTGGGTAGATGCCCAGTAATGGGATTGCTGGATTGAATGGTACTTCTACTTGTATCTCTTTAAGATATCTCCGTATTGCTTTCCACAGAGGTTGCGCTAGTTTGCAGTCCCACCAGCAGTACATGAGTGTTTCTATCTCTCCACATCCATGCCAACATTTATTGTTTTGGGACTTTTTGATAAAGGCCAGTCTCACTGGAGATAAGTGATATCTCATTGTGGTTTTAAGAAGCTCAACGGACCCCAGGGAGATTCAGTGCAAATAGGAAGATACCACGTCATAACAGTCATCAGACTGACCAAAATATCCACTAAAGAGACCCTTCTACTATGGTCTTATTAGAACAAATTTTGGAAGGTTCTTACAAAAAGAGGATTATTAGATACTAAATTCATTCAAACCTAGAATGAATTAAGGAATGAAATACATTCATTTGTAATGTACTATTGTTGGTTTGTTTATTTTTTACATTTATAAGCTGATTTGGGTGCTATGATGACTTGTTAGAAGAATGACAAGGTTAAATGATGCATATTATTTCACATTGTCTGATTTTTAAGACCAGGTAAGAAGGTTGAAGTTTTTTAGTGCATGAAAATGATTTCCTAATGGGTAATTGCTTATATCCCCTTCTAAGAACTACATGAAGAAAAGGACCTTGTTTTTCTGGTTCACCATTGTATCCTGGGAATGGTTCTCTCCCTCCCCCCTTCTCTCTCTCTCTCTCTCTCTCTCTCTCTTTGGTTTAAACATTTAGGTGCGGGAACATTCATTGGTATGTCTAGAACCAAAAGAAAAAAAAAGCTCTTCCTGCCTTAAGGGGACAGTAAAAACTAGATGATACTTAATTATCCTTATGTTCAAATACTAATTTAATGGATCATTTCTTCTACTGTGACTTTCAAACATGTTCTAGAAGGGGAGGAGGCAGGTAGCCACACTGAGGTGGTGGCTGCACGGCTCCCTGTAATGCCCAGGGTGGCATCCCCAACATCATGCACTCATTCATTATGAGACAGGAATGAGCTTTTCTCATCCTTTTTTACTAGCAGAGAAACTGAGGGCTGCTATGCCTGAGCATTAAGGGTGAAGGCAGCTAAGAGAATTAAAAGGGTTGGGTCTTGCAAAAGGAAGACACAGAAGGGCAGATCCCTGAGTTTGAAACTCCCCACAGGAAATCCAGTCTGCCCTTTTTCAAGCAAGGTTAGTTGTAATCTCTTAAAATCCAAACATTAAGGGTCTACTGTGGGTCCCAGGCCCTAGGTAAATGAACACACATTATTTCATGTGTCAGCACAGGTGCCTTATCTGAATATCTTATGAGAGGCATAGGATTTTCTGTTTGAAGGTAGCCATGGCAAGGAGCCAGTGTACTTTAGGAAGTATGTAGTTCAGTAAGTATTTGAGTACTAACAGTGGACCCCATCTAATTTCAGGGAATTCCTCTGAGAATGAGACACAGAGCGCATAGGGCAGGCTTTCCAATGGAAATGCTAGGAAGAAATTTCTGTTTTGGGTGTAGGCAGGACTATACATTTGTTGCCTTACATCTGACTCTTTAATGCAGATAATATTCATTAATTTAATGGACATAGTCAATTTGTTAGATTGCTTATAGAGAAAGAATAGTGTGACTTTTCAAAAATCAGTATCTTACCAAGTATGTTTAACAACCTTTTGTTTGTATGTAAAGATTTGCAAGGGAAGGAGTTTCTTTTTACTGCTCTTTGGGACCTTTGTGTGTCATTATCATATTTTTAAGAGGATGATTCCTACTCCACTATTCTTCAGAAATAGAATACATTCTTGGTAGATAAATGAATCCAATATTAGCAAGAGAGATGGATGGATACTAAGGTGTTAAGCAGCTGGTCTATTTAAAAGTGTTATCATATGATTATGTATCTATACAGGACTATCCCTTAAAATTATGGAATTAGAAATGTATTAAATATATTTTTAAGTACATACAATATGTCAGAGGTTATATTATATGCTTTCCATTCATTATTTAATGTGCAATACCCTCTATTAACATTGTATTTCCTATTAGTAGAAAGGAAATGTTAAGACTCAGATACTATAACTTGCTATGGACATAGTTTCTTCTTGCACTTTGAAAATTAACACTAGGAAATTATCATTTTATTAAGATTTTTGATTCTGAGTCAAATATGAGTGCCCCTCAGGTATGAGATCTTTTTCCTTTAATATATACGATTACTCACTTTAAGACTTTCTGAAAAGGGGAAAAAATAAAAACAAAAATCATATAATCATCCAGAGACCTAGCAAACAGTAATGACATTTCAGCTTCTTCATCTATATTGTTCTCTGTTAACCTTTTCATCTCAGAGCACACCTCCTAAGAGGTGCCCAGAAGAAGAAAAACCAATGTCATATTCAATCCTTCTCTTCTATGCCTTAAGGAAAAGTTAAGCAGAGCAGGACTAGGAAGCAAAAAGGATTTCCATACCCAAAGTCATGTGGACATAGCTTTTGTTGCTTAAAAAAAAAAAAGCTGCTAACTTTTTATTGCACTAACTCCAACTAGCTTAACAATAGAAGATAAATTAATAGGATATAGAGATATTTTACAGAAATTAATGGGTATACCTGGGTGTCCAAAGTGAATTGAAATCAGAGAACAAGAGACTTATTCTTTTTATCCCATCTTGCTAATTGTTTTCTCTTGCGGTGGGCCAGTTTCCTCTTTCCAAGTTCATGTGTTATAAAATGACCACCATCACTGATTCCAAGTCTCCCCAGATAAACTGGAATTCTTGTTGACTGGAGAAGGACTCTAGTGTAGGTGCGAGCACATGAGTCAAATTGAATAGATTCATCACTGGGCCAGAGGACAGGGTCATATTCTAATACTTATTCCATATAATCACATGAGGGGAAGAGCAGTTCTGAGAAAATCAGCCAGGTTTGTGCGGGATACAAAACAGTTGATTTCTTTGACAGACAAACTGATAGGAGATTAGGTTGGAAATTTGGATCAGAAGCTAAAGAAAGAAAAATCCCAAACTTACATTCTCTGCCCACAAGTATCTCTGATTCAGAGACTGGCTTACTAAAACCATTGAAAATGTTTTCAGAATATCAGAAACATTTCATTCACATTCTTGCTAGGAATTGAAACACTACACAAGGCTACATTTTACAGATTCATCTGAGAATTCCAATAGTGCCAGTGTAACCAGTGCAGCTCCACCAATATCAAAGGCATCTTTGAGGTTGGCTAGAATGCTCAAATTCTGAACATAGGTTGTGTTTTCATGAACCCAGGTTGGAGTGGCCAAAGAGCCAGTGCATCAGCAGATTCCATATTCTCTCCCGCATTTGTTTGGTTCTCATGCCATAGATGATGGGGTTTAAGGTGGGTGGGATGACCAGGTACAAGTCAGCTAACAGCACCTGGATGTGCAAGGGCACAACATCCTGCCCTAGCCAGGCTACATAGACAGATACCATCCCAGGTAGATAGTACAGGGCCATAACTCCCACATGGGAGCCACATGTGCCTAATGCTTTCAACTGAGCATTTCTTGAGGAGAGACCAAATACTGCCCTGAGAATCAAAATATAGGAGGCAGCGATGAAGAATACATCTGAGCCCACAATAATGGAGGAAACAACAAGACCGTAGAGACTGCTGGGCATGGGGTCAGCACATGCTAACTTGGCCACTGCTATGTGCTCACAGTAGGAGTGGAGAACCACACTGGAGCCGCAGAAAGGTAGATGGCTCACCATCCAACTCAGTGGTGTCATGGCTATGACAGCTCTGACGGTGATGGTCACATTCATTCCCAGAGTCACTTGGTGTGTGAGAATGCTCTTGTAGTGTAAGGGCTTGCAGATGGCTACATAGCGGTCAAAAGCCATGGCCAGCAGCAGCCCTGTTTCCATAGCTGTGGCTGCATGGACGAAATACATCTGAGTGAAACAAGCTTTAAAGCTGATGGAACTGTCTCCTGAGCAGAAGATGCTCGCCATCTTGGGTACCACAGATGAGGCCATAACAATATCCACAGCAGCCAGAACACACAGGAAGTGATACATTGGTTCTTGTAGAGTGGAATCCATCCAGATTACAGTCATGATGAGGGTGTTTCCTATCAGGCCTATAGTGTACATGGCACTCAGTGAGATAGCCAGCCAGAGATGAGAAGACTGCAATCCTGGAATACCTGCGAGGAAGAACGTGGCAGAGGTGTCCATCGTGTGGTTGTAGAGTGGCCCCAGCATCTCAGATGAGACTGCTTTCCTGTTAATGCACAAAGTGATGTAAAGGAAGTATGCAATCCTGTAAGATTTGTTCTCATCTGTGGTTTTGATAAGGACTGGGAGTGTTCTCAGCTTGGTGGTATTTTTGGGATCAGGAAACTGACATCTGATAAAATCCTGCTCCACCTTCCTTTCTGCTCAAAATACTTTGACTTACTAATTTCTGTTCATTATTCTAGCATCAGTTCATGTGGTACCTCCTTTGGGAAGTCTCCTTTGATCTCTCTTCTCCCTTATCCCGTTCCAAGACTAAGTTAGGTGTCTTTTTCTGAGCTTTCATAGAATCTGCCATACTGACCTGTGATGAAGTAAACTGACAATTCAAATACCTATTTATGATTTTATTGTATGCACTCAAGTATATGTCTCTTGTTCATGGCTTTGAATAAAGTGTATGATCTATACCTGTGATACACCCTCCTTTAAAAAAAAAGACATGTCCATTCAATATAGTAAACAGTTCCATAAATGAATGATAAATCAGAGGAAAGAATTTTTATTCTATCTCAGTTGCTAACAATTATTGAATGAAACAAGAACCTCTTGAGGTTAAATATGTCACATTTTGCCTCCTCGGTATAGTGCCTGGAGAAAACAAGAATGCAGCATCCTTGTGGTTGATGAAATACATTAACAGTTTTAGAAAAATAGGATCAATAGAGAACAACATTAACACTTTCCATAGGAGATAAAATGTTTGAAAATATTTATCATCCCTAAATTCTCAAAAGTTTAGCCTGGATTTCCCATTGAGCTAGGTTCGGTTAATAAAATCAGTAACTACAACTAATATTTGGAGCTACATTATAGACAAATACCCTCCAAATAAGTTTATCTGATTCTTCGCCACAGCTAACTCCCTTTTCATGATGAGCTACCAAGACATTGCAAACAACAGGAAGCTGTGTTCCTTTAGAAAGTAAGTGCTTTTTAATGAACATAGTATGTACTATAGAACTATAAAAAATGAATATTATTTATTATGTGAGTATATTTCTCTATTTGTAAAATAGAGCAATTATCTATTTGGTACAAGCAGTTGGTACAACTTAAATGAGATTGAATATTTTATCCAAGAGCACATAGCAACTATATGATAAATTTGAGATTAAGTCCAGATCTTTCCAGCTGTGACTCCCAGGTGTCCTTCCAGCCCAAGATTAATAGTCAAGCAAACAACTATGGATACCAATTTTAAAAAACAAAATTTTAGGGGCTTCATTTGGTCCATTTTTATGAGACAAAGAGGGCTACTACTCTGCACAGCCAGGATCTGAGCCCCAGTACTTGTTGATTTCTGTGTATTGCTGCATATGCCCTCCACTGCCTGATTCAGAGTTACAATACGATATAACATTTAATGATCTGGTTGGGTAAACCTGAATACAAGGAGTCAGCATTAACTACCTTCCATTCCTGTGTCATATCCCTTTAGTTACTCTCTCTGTAGAATGGGTGGTTTGCATGATTTCATCTGGCATTTGGGCATGTGCATGTTTTCCCAACCATCTGAAAACACTCTTCACAAGGAGCCCTTCGTACCTTGGTGGTACCACTCAGCCTTGGGAGACATTGCTTGAGCTATTATAAGGAAAACCTAGTTTCTTCATTCCACTGAATATAGCATAAAAATCCTGTATACTTTTATGTACCCCATTCAAAAAATGTATGGTCGGTCCTATATCAAGAGACGGGATAGCAAAGGGTGAGAAGTATTGTTTCAATATTCATACTCCCTAGAATGAAAATCACACTCTGTCACTTGGTGGCCATTATGCCTTGATCAAATTATGTAAACTCTCTAAGCCTAAATTTGCTCATTAGTAATATGGAGATACTAGTTCCTACATCCTAGAGATGTTTGGATATTTAAATGAGAAGCTATGTAAAAGTGCTCAGCACAAAGTTAAGTATATCAGCGCTAGATAAAATGTAGCTAATTAAAAAAAGACCTAATTTTCTCTGCTTAATTCTATGGTTGGTTCTAGATAGCTCCAAATGACATACTTAGAGGGCTAAGTGTGACTGCAGGCCATGTTAAGAAAAAATAAACAATAGTTTAACCTGCATTACCCGAAGCTTTCATCCTGTCCTCCTGTGATCTGCCACTGAAGATGTCTCACCCACTGACTATAGAGAGCAAGGCTCTTCTAATCTGATTGTGATGAGGAGCTCACTCTCTGTTCTATTATTGATCGGTCCTCAACTTTAGGATTTTTGTTTTGATTGCTTGCTTGCTTTTATTGCTTTTCTTTCTACATTTAATGATCTGGTTGGGTAAACCTGAATAACTTCTGTGAAAATGTCTCACATTTGCCTGCAACTTTACATCTAATAAGAAAGCCTAAGAATGGCTAACACTTCTGCTGCCATATAACAGCTCTTGCCAAATTGAGATTGGATTAAGGATGGAGTGGAAGTAGGTATGAAAAATATTCCTCATCCAGACAAAACTGCTGCTTCAACTGTTTTTCCTATTACTAGCACATCCTTTCACTTCCTAAGGACATGGACATGTAGCTTGGTCTGAGACCTAGAGCCAGGATCTCAAGTGTAGACCAAAGGATACTAAGTACAATTGATCTCATTCAAACCTTCATTGCCATAATATTGTATCTCTGAAGCAATTAGCCTAGTGGTTGTCCACAGTAATTGTGTGACTTGTGTTGAATTAACTTCCATCATCTATAGCCTGAAAACTGTTTCTAAGGGGTTTGGGCAATCTTATATAAAGGGTGCTTATTTACAAAGCCTCAAGACTAGCTACCTTTAAATATCATTTCCTGTGCTTCTCCTCAATTAAGACCATCCAGATTGAGAAGTTGTCATACTCATACCCTTGGATACTGCCCCTACTTACCCCTTGTTAATTTCTCCTCTTGTGCCTGGTCCATCCCTGAATCACTGGATAGAATAGATTGATTAAATTTTGTGATCAGGATCCCATGTGCTGCAGTAGACATTTTCTCTGTTAGCCAAGCAATGGATGAATATTCACCTGGTGCTCAATCATGGGACACATATTCCTCACTTCCCTTCACCTTCTGAAGAGCCTAGTACCTAACTGACTCCACACCCAGATGCCAGGAGCTACCTTGGTGGCAGTCTGCAAGGGTTCTCTAAACAGCCAAATATCTGGGACAGGATTGCAGACTCTTGTCCTCATTGAAACAAACCAACAACAAAATAAAAACCCTAAATATAAAAAATGCTATACTCTGGAACAGATTGAATACACTACTTCACAGCACAGCCATATTATGGGAACCTTGCTGTGTACAGCCACTGGTCAAGATATTTTCAGTGATAGATCTCAGAAGACAAAGGAAAGCTTTCGAGGTTGAATGGTGAAGAGTGAATCAAAATCCAGGATACACTTAAGAGTGTTGTATGAGTTCTGAATGCCACAACTCAAGGTTGAATATTACTGCTTCAAGGGCTGAGGAGAAGTCCAAGGATCCAGAATGCCTGGTCCCACCACCTCTGATCCAGGACCTCCCTCTTCTGGCTGCCCTGTGTCCATCCACCTTTCTTCTGAGGCAGCCTCAGCTGATGCTCTGCCCTATCTCTACTCTCTCCAGCCCCGAATACTTCTACCTGGGCATACCTTCCATGAACTTCAGAGTGTTTTTATTTTCAATCTTCATTTAATTTTCTTCTTGATCAGCTTTGCTATGATTTACATACATAATCAGAATTTTCAAAAACAGGACATTTGGTTTGGTTCCCTGTTCCTTTTTAAAAATTTTGTTTCACTCAACCTATTAATACTGAAACTTACTTGTAAGATCAACAGTGGTCTTCATCAAGGATCTGTTGCCAATTCAGCAACCTCTTTTAATTTGTTCTTTCACTTCTCCAAACATTCAACCTTACTGCCTTTTCTGTCATGTCTTGGTTCATGTTTTGAAGCACAACATGGATCCTGTAAAATACACAAATCTCAGGTGCACATCTTGATAAATTTTTATAATGTGAACACGTGAACACACACACACATATCCACTACCCAGATCAAGATATAGACACAATTCCTGATTGTTGAGGTTTACTCTTCTTAGAAAGCTCTAGCCAAGCTCTCTGAAGACATTTCCAGCCCCGCATGCCTCTGAGATCAGCCCTCAGAGACCTTCCCCTGAAGACCTGGGGCATCAATCACTGAAAACTAGATTAGATGAGTCAACATCAGTAAGTAAATCTGAAGATTTGTGGTGACGTTTTATTCTTCTTAAAAGTTGAGGAATTCATGATTCAAATAAAAATTTTCTTAAATGTAAAAGTGCTAAATCATAATTCATTTGAATTGATCCTTTCTGTTTATGACAAGCCTGCTGTACCCCTGAGTACCCCCACCTCCAGCCAAACATGCTCCCAATCAGCCCCACTGCTTATTTTGTTTGTTTGTTTTTTGCATAAGTCTTTTTGGTCCCTAAAATATCTCTCTCTATCATCCCAGTGTTGGACTTACCCCTTCCTCTCTCAGCATTGATCCAAAATAATTATGTTTCCATTCCATCTCCCACTTGCCTCATCCTCACATCATCTCTATAAGGTCTTGGTATCAGCAGTACCCACCAGACCTGCCCAGCCCTTTAGTGAGAATTGAGGGCTTATATCTTCCATTCTTGGGTGGCCCTGGCTGTGAGACTCCATCAGCCCAATGCCAAGCCCCTAGATCATTTACTCACATCCCTAGCGTTTTCTGTATTCAACTTTCTCTGATGGGTAGCTGCCCAGTAGTCCACATTTCTTTTACTCAAAGGAGAGATTTATGTAGGAAATTTCTGGAGGAGCAAGAAAAAAAATGCAAAATCAAAGGTGAACAATGTAGAGTCATAATGAGGAGCATTGTCCTTTCCAAAGACCTCCCATCAGGAGCCGTCTTTTCCTTGCAGATACTCTTATCATCCTGCCATTTCCCTGGATCTTCCACCTTCCCTGGCCTCTGTCCAGCACCCAAACACTGTAAGTCCTCCAGAGACTGCTTTCTCTTTGGACTCTGGTCCCTGGGGCTTTCCAGGTTGCAAGAGGAGGCAGATGTTTAATGAACAAAGTGTCTCTGTTTCATGAAGTTGTCAGAGGACATCTAAAAGTTAGAGTAAGAGTTTAGAATATCTGAAAGAAAAGCAAAAGGCCCCACATTAGTAGGATTTGTAAAAGCCCACTATGAGCCAGATACCTAATAAATACTTTTGAAAGTTATCTTTCATGTTTCAAAATATTCTAAAGTAGCTGCCAGCATTTCATCTACATTAGATAGATGAAAGTGAGGCGCATAAAGCCAGAGTATGGGAATGTCAATTATAACCATCATAATTCATTTCACTTTGCTGTAGAAATATTCACTCTAATACGTAATTAATATCTCAATGTCCATTTCACTGTTCCTCAGTTTTCCATGTGGATTTGTGGTGGACTTTGCTGATTCAACATTTCTCATGATGTTGTGTTTTAAAGTCTTGTTTGAACAGAGAACAGAAAGAGGATGTAGGAAAGACCAAGGAAGATAAAATTTTCAAACTGAGAGAAGGACCTCGCACAAAAGTGTGAAAAAAGCAAAATATTCTCCAAATAGAGAATTATCCAGAGGAGGTGGAGGGAAGCACACTTAAAGGGAATGAACAGAGGCTAGAGGAGTGCATGGACCATGCTGGGCATCAGCATGGAACAGGAATGTAGATGACAAAAAGAAACCAACAGACAAAAAATATAAAGTTTATTTTTTTAATGGTAACAGATATAGGAATACTTGGAAATATGAAAAATCAGGAGACAATGTGTCATATTCCCAGTTCCTCCAGTGCTCAAAGGAGACATAGTTATTCATGATATGAATTGTGAGAGGCTTTCTGCTGCCCTTTTATGGAAGGTTAAGATGGGTGAGGGTGCAGGTGTTTTGATTTCTTCAGCCTAACCTGGCACATTCCTACAGACCAGGGGTACTTAAGTTCAACTTAGCATCTATTACAAGACCCAGTTTTCAAGCCTGCAAGAGTACTACTCCCAAGAACTTCCATGCTTAGAAGTTTAAACTCCAAACCTGTGGGTCCCTGTTGCCTGTAGGGTAATTCAGGCAGCATGTCAAAACATACACATAAAAACAATATGTAATATTGATAGGAAAAGTGAGAAATCAAATGCAGAAGGCAATTGGGATGCTATTTAAATAGCCAGAGCATGAGATGACACAACTAAACTGTGACAGTGGGCCACTGTCTCCTGGGATTCAACCTGACTCCTACTGAGGCATTCAGAGTAGTACTGGATCCTCACAAACTGCAGGTGGCCTTAAACTCCCTTTGCCACACACAGTCCCATGGAGAAAGAGTTCCAAGAGGAAGAAGCAGCATTCCAAAAAGGGCGAAGATCCGAGATAACAGAATTATGATATGGAAAGAAGGTATTCTGTGTGAAAGCAAGAGATTTCAGCATCTTTGATTCTCCCACCCTTTGTCATTATTTGCACATAGTCCTTGCTTTACAACTTTGTAGTCTGCATAATATGGAAGAAAAGCTTGGATTACATAAAACCAATCAAAGAACAAAGGTGCCATAGCATGTAAAGGAGTAGAAGAACATAAAATTAGATATGTTGCATATCATATTTCTCAAAAATTGCACAGAATTGTTCAACTCTGAATTTACCTAGTACTGCCTTGTGTTCAAGAGATTGAGGCTACAGAAAACTGAAAAATATTGGCCTAGCCTTTTAATGTTCAGAAAAATGTTCAATTCCTTCCTTTCTCACTTTCCGTCTCTCCACATTTTACCTCAAGACAAGGGATGCATTTAGGAATATGTTAAAGATCTATCGTCAGTAATATACATGTCATCCAAGTTTACTAAGCTGTTATTTACACTAGTCGATGCAGGACCTCCAGCTCCTGAAAGTCCCCAGCCCCAAATATTACTAAGCATCCACAGAAGGTACCTGTAGTAGGTACTACCACAGATGGCACCCAGTGCTCTCCTTCCAGTGTTCACACTCGTGTGATCCCATCCCCTTCAGTGTGGGCTGGACCTAATGGCTCACTTCTAATGGATAGAATGCTACAAAATTTCTGGTTAGTTACAAAGGGACTGTGCTTTCCATCTTGTTCACTCTGTCTCACTGTCTTATTATGAGATAACGCAGCTGTCATGTTATGAGCTGAACAATGGATGGCTCAACCAGGCAAGAAAACCATGTCTCAGACCAATAACCAGCAGTGTCCCAAGGCCCAACCAAAACAGTGAGCCTGGAAGCAGAACTTCTGAGGCTTTTCACCTGCCATATATAGAGTGAATTTGGAAGCAGTTGCTCCTTCATTGGACTTTTAGATGACTGCAGCCATGGCCATTACCTTTGTTGCAGCCTAAGGGAGATCCTGAGCCAAAGGCCCCCATTTAAGTCCCACTCAGATTTCTGACCCCCTAAAACTCTGAGGTAATAAAATATCGTTGGTTTAAGCTGCTAAACTGTAATGTAATGTACTTCGCACCAGAAAGAATACAGTAGCTAACTATATGCCTTTAGTTTCACTTTTACAACAAAAGAATAGAATTTGATGCCACTACCACTGGCCATTTTTGCTATTGGGGGAAGTTACCTGATTATGACCAACCTAGACCCTCTAGGTTTTAAAACTGCATGGCAAGCTGTAGAGAAGTTGACTCTCTTTTCTGACTGTTAATGATCTGATAATGCTTTTCCACTTTGAGTTGAGAGGCAATATTGCTTACGCCATGGTATGTCAGAGTTTACTTACAGCCCTCCATGCCTGGGACCCATATATACATGCAGAGCTATGGACAGGAGACAGATATCATTGACAGCTTCCAGGCTATTCACCTAAATTAGTTCTCATGTTCAATATACCTTGTTCCTGCTCCTCTTAGGAAAATGTATCAGTCTACACCTTCTCAGCAACACTCTGAAAGCAACCAGCAGACCACTTATGGATTATCTGACCAGGTACCCTACATGCCCAATGCTATGTGGAAGATAGTTGCAATGTCAAAAACAGATACAGGACTAACAGAGCATTGAGAGAACTTCTCAAAAATAAAAGTAAAAGAAACATAGAAATGAAATATTTTTCTATTATTTTAATAGAAAATAGAACAAATTACAGAAAGGGTAGCCTTAATGGCTCAAATTCATTAATGAGAAAAATATAAAGATGATATATACCCATCAGAGTGAGAGGAGTAGGAAGTTGGATAACACTATGCATTGATGAAGATATGGCAATGTCATGTACTAATTTAGAAATATGTTAACACATCCCAGGGAAGACATCAATTAAAGATGGATGAAGCCAATGATTACTGCTCCAGCTTCCTCACCTGTCCTGTGGAATATCTCTGAGGCAGGTTCTACACAGTCTCTCAAAGTTCTCCAGCAGGATTGACCACCCCCTCTCCAAGGAAGACAAGAAAACCTACACATTACATGTCCTTTATTGGCCATTTTTCTTCCCTACGTTACTCTCTACTATCCTCCTAGTGCTTCCTAGGATAACTTCTCCAGTAAACTACTTGTATTCAAACCCTCGACTCAGGATCTGTTTCTGACAAAATAGAATCTATTAATAAGACAGCGGATATTCTTGCCTTGTTCCTACTTTTACGGGATATTAAAACTGTTTCTCCCTTAAGTAAGATACTGGCTTTAGGAATGAACTATACATATACATTATAATCAGTGTTTATTTTATTGAGTATTTTCTATGAGAAATTCATGTTGAAGGGCCTTTTTAACATCGCTGGAGACAGTATATTACTTTTCTCCTTTTATCTATTAATGTGATGATATGATTTCCCAACTTTGATCCCTGAGAATTAGCAGTAGAAAGGGAAAAGTTTCTATCAGCTCCTTAATGGGAAAGGAGCTGGTGAGTCACAGAATTGGCCCTTCCAAAGGGTGGAGCTTTCCTGCATTAGAGGGACATGTGTCTTTTTTGGGGCCACTCCCTGGGGAATAGAGTTAAGAAAGAGGTCATTGGGAAGCATTTCCAGTTACATCTGTGGCCACTTAAGAAGAGAGTTGGTGATAAATCAGTTTTGTTCTTTTACTATGGCCCTATTAGAACAAATCTTGGAAGATTTCTAGAAAAATGGTATGATTGGATATTAAATTTATTCAAACTTAGAATTAATTAAGGAATTAAATGGATTCATTTGTAATATACCATTTTTGGTTCGTGTATTTTTTACATTTATAACCTGATTTGGATGCTATGATTACTTCGTAGAAAAATTACAAGGTTAAACAATGCCACATTATTTCACTAGTCTGATTTTAAAGACAAGACAAAGACCTTATTTTTCTGATTCACTATTATATCCCAAAATGCTGTGTGTGGATGTGTGTGTGTGTTTTAAATATTTAAGTGCGGGAACACTAATTGATATGTGTAGAATCAAAACAAAAATAAACTCATCCTGCCTTAAAGAGGCAGTAAAAACTAGATGTTATGTAATTATCCTTATGCTCAAATAACAATATAATGGATTATTTCTTCTACTGTGACTTTCAAACATGGTCCAGAAGGGGAGGAGGCAGGTAGCCACACTGAGGTGATGCCTGTGCGGCTTCCTATAATGCCCAGGGTGGCATCCCCAAGGCTGGTAAATGCTGCACTAACTCAAACTAACTCAAAAATTAACATAAGGGATGAATTAAAAGGATATACAGGTATATTACAGAACTTAACAAATGCACATACGTGACCAAAGTGAGTTGGTAGTAGAAGAGACTTGGTCTCTTCATCCCAACTTATTATTTGACTTCTCTTGCAGTTGTCCAATTTCCTCTTTCCAAGTTCCTGTGTTGTAATGAACACCATCACTGATCTCAAGGTAATGTCTTCCCAGATAAACTGAAATCCATTTTACAGGAGAAAGACCCTGGTCTAGTTGTAAGCATATGACCTTAATTAAATAGATTCATCACTGAGCCAGAGGGCAGTGTCATATACTAATACTTATTGCATATAATCACATCAGGGGAGGAACAGTTCTGAGAAAATTGGCTGGGCATGTGTGGGGATATAAAATAGGTGAAAAATAGCAACTTTTTCAGCAGAGGGACTGATAGGTCATAAGGTGGGAAATATGGGTCAGAAGCTAAAGAAAGAAAAACCCCAAATCTGTATTCTCTGCCCATACTTATCTCTGATTCAGATACTACCTTATTAAAACCATTATAAATATTCCCAAAATATCAGAAACATTTCATCCATATTCATGCCAGAAATTGAAAACCTACACAAGGCTACACTTTACAGATTCATTTGAGAATTCCAATAGTGGCAGGTTAAAAAATGGATCTCGACAGATCTCTAAGGCATCTTTTAAGTTGGCTAGAATGTTCAAAGTGTGAACAGAGGTTGTGTGCGTGAACCCAGGTTGGAGTGGCCAAAGAGCCATCGTATCAGCAATCCCCATGTTCTCTCCCGTATTTGTTTGGACCTCATTCCATAGATGATGGGGTTCAGGGTGGGTGGTATGACCAAGTACAAATCAGCTAACAGCACCTGGATGTGCAAGGGCACGACATCTTGCCCTAGCCAGGCTACATAGATAGATACCATCCCAGGTAGATAGAACAGAGCCATAACTCCCATGTGGGAGCCACATGTGCTTAATGCTTTCAACTGAGCATTCCTTGAGGAGAGACCAAATACTGCCCTGAGAATCAAAATATAGGAGGCAGCGATGAAGACCACATCAGAGCCCACAATAATGGAGGAGCCAACCAGACTATAGAGACTGCTGGGCATGAGGTCAGCACAGGCTAACTTGACCACAGCCATGTGCTCACAATAGGAGTGGAGAACCACATTGGAGCCACAGAAAGGTAGATGGCTCACCATCCAACTCAGTGGTGTCATGGCTATGACAGCTCTGATGGTGATGGTCACATTCATTCCCAGAGTCACTTGGGATGTGAGAATTCTCTTGTAGTGTAGAGGCTTACAGATGGCTACATAACGGTCAAAAGCCATGGCCAGCAATAGCCCTGTCTCTATAGCTGTGGCTGCATGGACGAAATACATCTGAGTGAAACAAGCATTAAAGCTGATGGAACTGTCTCCTGAGCAGAAGATGCTCACCATCTTGGGTACCACAGATGAGGTCATAATAATGTCCATGGCAGCAAGAACACACAGGAAGCAATACATGGGCTCTTGGAGAGTGGAATCCATCCAGATTACAGTTATAATGAGGGTGTTCCCTACCAAGGCTATGGTATACATGACACTCAGTGACAGAGCCAGGAAGAGATATGAAGACTGTAATCCTGGAATACCTGCGAGGAAGAACATGGCAGAGGTGTCCATCGTGTGGTTGTAGAGTGGCCCCAGCATCTCAGATGAGACTGCTTTCCTGTTAATGCACATAGTGATGTAAGAGAAGCATGCAATCCTGTAAGATTTTTTCTCTTCTATGGTGTTTGTAGATACTGGGAGTGTTTTCAGCTTGGAAATATTCTTAGGATCAGAAAATGGATATCTTACAAAGTTATTCTGTTTCACCTTCCTTCTTCCACAAAATTCCTTGACTTATTAATTGCCATTCATCATTCTAACATCAGTTTGTGTGGTACCTCCTTAGCGAAGTCTTCTCTGCTGTCCCTTCTCCCTCATCCCGTGCCAAGGCTAGGTTAGATGTCTTTCTTCTAACCTTTCATGGATCTCCCATACTGACCTATAATAGACTAAAATGACAATTACAATACCTACCTATATCTTTTTTTTAATTTTTTTATTTCATGAGATTATCAGAGTACAAACATTTTGGTTACATGTTATGACTTTGCCATATCCCAACCATGATTTGAGATGTGCCCTTCCCCCCCACAATACTCACCATGTCCATTAGTTGTGAGTTTACCCACCCCCAACCCCCCTACCTTTATGTGTATGTCCTTGATGTGTATGTCTCTTGTTCATGGCCTTGTACAAAGTGTGTCATCCTTAGCTGTGGTTCACATGTTCTTTAAAAAAAGACATGTATATTCATTATGGTAAACAGTTCCATGAATGAATAATAAATCAGAGGAAAGAATATGTCTTTCTCTGTATGCTCCGTTACTAACACTTAAAAATTGGTGAATGAAACAGAAATTTCTTGAGGTCAAATATGTGACATTTTCCATCCTCAATATAGGGCCTAGGCAAAAATGGATGCAGCATCCTTGTGGTTGAAGAAATATATTACTGGGTTCAGAAAAATAAGGTCATTAGATGTAAAGAGACAATATGTCTGACCAGAGATACCAGATCACATATCATCTCAGAAAGAAGTAAAAGTTTTAGATGAAAAAGACCAAACAAATAATCATATATTGGGTGTAATTCTGAGAGAAAAGTGACATAATCTATAAGATTTTCCACAGGAAAAAGTTGTGGAGCAGAACAATAAGGAGAAAGATGACAGAGGAGCAAAGATGGTGGACAAGAAAAGCCACCAGTCAGAGTGTCTCTGCAAAAAAGACAAATTTTAGAAGAAAGAGAAAAAAATAAACTAGCAGAGAAACATAGATCGGGTGAGGGTCAGAAGAAAGGGTGCCTGACACTACAAGAGACTCCACGGGAAGACGTTGCGGAGGAGAACTGGAAGGAGAAATGTCCCGAGAGGCTTGCAGATCAGTGACAAGGGTAGGTGGAGGAGATAAAACTTCCCTTCCCTTGCATCTCGGACTTCTGGTGGGCTCTTGAGCAGTTGGAGAGATCTGCCAACACCAGCCCAGAGACGGCTGCCGCCAGTGAGCAGTGGCCTCTTGTAGACACGGCACTGGGATCCCAGCTCCCTTGGGACACCTCCCCATGTGCAGACCTGAGCGTGTTGGCAGACGCCATATTGCTGCATTCTCTCCTTCCCCTTCCATACCCATGGGTGACCAGAAAGACAATTTAGCCATCACACAGAGGCATCTCCAAGGAATGGGACCTTTCCTTTTGGGGCCCTACAGCAGACTGAGGGGTATTCAGACTGCGACCTCCCTACCCGCCAGCCCTCCCAGGTGCTGTTTGCCTGGGGACTCCAGGAGAGCCAGGAAAATCCTGAGGTGAAGTGAAATATATCCAGCTTGGGCACCCTGTAGCAAGACCTGCTCCAGAGTGCGGGTCTCAGACAGCCCTACCCCCAAGCCCAGACTTTCAGCTGAGTGGAGCTGTTTCAGCCCCTCCAGGCAGCTTTGCACAGAAGCAAAGAACAGACCTTTGACCCCTGCTAACAGCAGTTGTGGAGCCTGAGGGCAGGCTACCTAACCCAGACCCACCCAGACTCACTCCCAGTCCTGCCCCCACTGAGGTGGAGAATAACGACAATCTGGAAGTCCCAGGGCCCCACCCACCACCTGAGGCACAAGAGGGCCTCTCTAGAGGAAAAAGAGCTGGCTACAGGACCCAAAAATAGCACTGGAGCTCACTCATCCCAGCAAGTGCCACCTACTGACAGGGAGGTCATCCTACACACGCTTTTACAGCATCTACAGATTCATCATAAAGAGTGTTGTCGACATGTAGAAGACTGAAGCAGGATCCACACCTTTCACCTCTCACAAAAATCAACTCACACTGGGTAACAGATTTAAACCTAAGGAGTGAAACTATTAGAATTCTAGAGGAAGATGTTGGAAATACTCTTCTAGACATTGGCCTAGGCAAAGAAT
>CAUYSK010040022.1:0-21883 GCA_963575035.1 Avahi laniger | reverse complement strand
TGTCGAGTTTAAGAAACCCTGGTCTACACCACAGGTTCCGGCGAGGGTTAAAGGAAGAACCGCCTCATGTCAAAGGTTTTCCCTTAAACACCTTGACTGGCCTCTGTCCACTCCCATAATACGGGACTCATCACATTTTCTGAACAATTATTTCTGAACTATTTATTTCGGTGTTTAACAAATGCTTCTCTGTGGTGCTTATTGTAGCACCACGGATTATTCTAAGGGTTTTAGGAAGAGCCTCACTGCATCTCTAGAAGGTAGATACTATCATTATGCCCATTTTACTGATGAGGAAACAGGTTTAAAAAGGTTGAGCTGCCTAGAAGCACACAGGGCCCCCACGCCCCTCTGCTGGGTGCCGGCAGGAAGGTGACCAAGGACGGTGACTCGGTGCTCTTTCTGTGTTCAAACTGGCTGTGTGACTTTGGGTGACGTACTTGACCTCTCTGTTCTTAAAAACAGTCCCAGGTCAAACAGGTTTGGAAAGCACCGGGTTTAATGGGTTCACTCATTTGTGAAGTTTGAACATACATTCCGAGCCTCTAAGAGGAGGCCGTGGGATTTCCCACAGGTATCTCCTCCCTTTCTTTCTTCGGGAGGGAACATTTCTCAGAACTCGTGGTCTGGGCAGAGCCGACTTATTCTTTAGGCACAGAAGGTACAGTGCCTGGGCCCCCCAAAACTTTTAGGGGCTCACAAAAAATGTTTTCATTTCTTTTAAAATCAGAAAGAAAAAAATGAACATCATCGAGTCTTAATTACATTTACTTTTACACCAAAGCAGTTGAAAAAGAAAATATATATGCGCGTGTTTTTACAAATTTTTAATGGGGAAATTGCAAAAGCGACCGTGGCCCGCCAAAGTCGCGATGCATCTCTGGGTCTGGGGAGACTTTTCCCGACACCCACCGCTGAGCCTGGCAGCCGAATCGCACCCGCTCCAATGCCCACGGGCCCCTGTCTTCCTGGGAACCCAGGCGGGCCGAAGCAAGGGCCGGGAGAGCCAATCTGGGCCTGGGAACGGGCGAAAGGACCCTTCCCAGCCCCGCCCGGCCTCCGAGGGATTAGGCCGACCTGGTGCATTCGATACCCCAGGATCTCAGCCACCTGGCCGGGAGGCCGTGGGGAGGCGTTGCCGGACATGTCTGTGGGCTCTGCTGGGGGGCTGACCCGAGGGCAAGGAGTGGCCCCCCAGCCTTCCTGATGCCGTGAATGGCTGGCCCGCGGCAGGGTCCCCCTGGAGGCCGGCGGGGGTTTCTGGTGCTGTTGATGCTGCGATACCTGCTGCCCACAGGTAAGGGTCCCCCGCCGGGGCCGATCTTCCGGGGAGGAGGGAAGAGGAGTGTACGACCTTGGACAACCTTGAGTGCCAACCCCGCTGCATCTCCCCTTTGCAGTTTGGGTCTCCACCCAAATGTCACCTCTTCCATGTCCCCGAACACAGCACGACAAAGAGCGCACCCTCCTGTGTCCCTTCTCTGCATTACTGCTTTTGACACCACTGAGAATCACATTCGATCTTCCCCTCTAGCTGTGAGCCCCCTGAGTGTGGGGGACCTGGTTTGATATTTGCTGATGTGTCCCCAGCAACAATAGAACAAAGCTTCAAACACGGGGGGAGGAAGGGGGCTCGCTAAATATTTATGTTGTAATCCACATCCAGGCTGGCAGGGGGGTGGGAAGCGTGGGCCCCGAAGGCTCAGGTTTGGGGGTTAGAGGCCATCTTTAACCCTCACTGGCTGTGACTCCACAGGCTGCTGACTTGGTGTGTCTGAGCCTCAGTTTTCCCCACCTGTTAAATGGGTATCATAGTAGTAAACAGCATTGAGCTCTCAGTGCACTCTGGGAGGATTTGATGGGACCACACAGGTCGTGCCTGGCATAGTGACAGCTTCAATGAGTGAGTGACCACTGCTCTTACGAAGTGGGAAGAGCATAGGAGGTTTGAGCATCATGGAAGGGACCTTCTCTCTCTCCGTGACATCCAGAAGAAACCTCATTTTCCCGTACAGGCTTAAGGGGAGGTGGCCATGTAGGATTTACTATCCCACGGGGAGCTTAGGGATATCACCTGGTCGGTTGGCCCCATTTCACTGAGGAGAAGACTGAGGCTGAAGGGTTCAGGATTTGCCCAAGGTCGTGCAGTGGGAGAGACGGGGCCAGATTCCAGTTTCTTCTAGATTAACTGGGTCCTGCATTTTTCCTGCCTCTCCTGGGAGGGTCATTTGGTCACTCCCTGGGCATTTAGCTGTAGAACCCCTGCTAGCTTTCAGGACTCGCAAGAGAACACAGTTGTAAAAGTGGAGGCTCAGAGGAAGAAGTGAGGGATGCGGAGGTTGCATTCTTTTCCTGGGGCTGCTATAACCGTGTACCGTGGACTGCAGACGCTTCAACAGCAGAAACGTATCATCTCACAGCTCTGCAGGCTGCAAGTTGGTCATCGAAGCGTTGGCAGGTTTGGTTCTTTCGAGGTTACGGGGGAGAATCTGCCTCGGGCCTCTCTCCCCAGCGTCTGGTGGTTTGCTGGCAATCTGTGGCGCTCCTTGGCTCGTACGTAGAAGCACCACCCCGATACCTGCCTCTATATTCATGCGGCCTCGTCCCTGTGCGCATGTCTGTGTCCAAATTTCCCTTTTTCCTCCCGGAAGGAGAGGGGCTGGGGAAGGCAGCGGGAGGGAAGGGGTTTGCAGAGAGGTTGGTCAAAGGATACGTAACTGCAGTTCGATAGGAGGAATAAACCCGAGAGCTCTTTTGTACAGCAAGGCGACCATAGCTAAGGGCGATTTATTATAGTCTCCAAAAATGCAAAGAGAGCGGGCGTTAAATGCCCTCATCGCGAAAATCATAACTACGCGAGATGATGCGACTGCTAATTAGCTGGAAGTCACCGTCCCAAAATGTACATGTACTTTAAAACATCATGTTGTACATGAGAAATATGTATAATGTGATCTGCCAACTTTTAAAAAAAGTAAATAAGTGAATCCATGCAGGTATGAGAAGTTACCCTCCCTCCCAAAAAAAACCCCCCAAATGTCCCCTTTTTATGAGGACATCTGTTACGTTGGAGTGGGAGCCCAGCCCACTCCAGGGTGACCTCCTCTTAACTGATTGTATCTGTAAGGACTCTATTTCCAGATAAGGCCACACTTTGAGAGATCCGGGTGTCAGGACTTCAATGCGACCGTGTGTCACGCAATGATGTTTTTTTTTGTTGTTGTTTTTTTTGGTTTTTTTTTTGAGACAGAGTCTCACTGTGTTGCCCAGGCTAGAGTGCCGTGGCATCAGCCTAGCTCACGGCAACCTCAAACTCCTGGGCTCAAGCGATCCTCCTGCCTCAGCCTCCCAAGTAGCTGGGACTACAGGCATGAGCCACCATACCCGGCTAATTTTTTCTATATATTTTTAGCTGTCCAATTAATTTCTTTCTATTTTTGGTAGAGACGGGGTCTCACTCTTGCTCAGGCTGGTCTCGAACTCCTGAGCTCAAACAATCCGCCCGCCTCGGCCTCCCAGAGAGCTAGGATTACAGGCGTGAGCCACCGCGCCTGGCCCTAAATGACATTTTATATGTGCTTGGTAAGTTCTCCATAGGTAGTAACTGCTGGTATTATTAAATATTCACATTGTTTAGATTAATAATAACTAGTAAACATATCAAGATGCTTATATTCTATTTAGGGGTTAAGATGATCAAACATTAGTCATCTAGAGCAATGGTCCCCAACCTTCTTGGCACCAGGAACCGGTTTCATGGAAGACAATTTTTCCACAAAGGGGGTGAGGTGTGGGGAATGGTTTTGGAATGATTCAAGTGCATTCCACTTATTGTGCAGTCAAATCTCTCTGCTAATGATAATCTGTATTTGCAGGTTTACAGCTCCTCCTCAGCACTAGCATCACGGCCTCAGCTCCACCTCAGATCATTAGGCATTAGGTTCCCATAAGGAATGGGCAATCCAGATTCCTCACATGTGCAGTTTACAGTAGGGTTCAGACTCCTGTGAAAATCTAATGCCTCTGCTGATCAGACAGGAGGTGGAGCTTATGTGGTGATGCGGAGTGGCTGTAAATAGAGATGAAGCTTCGTTTATTTGCCTGCCACCCACCTCCTGCTGTGTGGCCCAGTTCCCAAGAGGCCTCAGACCAATACAGGTCTGCCACCCAGGGGTTGGGGACTACAGACTTAGAGGATATTTAAATACTAAAGTATATGGTGATAACCATATTTTCAATTGTAGGCAGTTAGATTAAGGAAAGACTTATGCCAGCAGATGGGGATCAGAAGACCTCTCTGAAGAGGTGAAGACTGAATTGGCCCTAGAAGAGTGGATAGAATTTAGAACACATGAAATGGAATTTAAGGTTCAGAAGAGAGGAAGTCAGGTAAGAAAAAGTGCGAGAAAGCGTAGAACAAAAAAGGATGGAGTTTCAGAGCTGTTTTTCTGGATTTATTCTTTCTCTGTTTTTCTTTTTGCTTTTTATTAAATCTTCCTTAGTTTATTTTTTAGCTGTTACCTGTGCCAAAGTAATAAATATGATTATAATACCATATCACTTAAAATCCTTAAGAATTTTAGTTTACTATTCAGCTTACTATTAATATTTGTTGATTTGAAAGGACACCATTCTAGAATTAATTCTGGGGAGCTATGTCTGCAAGAGTGCTTATATTTTAGGCAAATTGAAAGAGTTTAGATTCCTAGGGAAAAGCTGCATTCCACTACCCAGTAAACACAACCTAGGTTATTGATGGTGGTTGCTCCAGTGTGGTCAGCTGTTAGTAAAGCACAGTGCTGCTAGAATGTTTCCCTTTCAGTTTGTTACCTCCTGTCCTCTGCTCTCCCTCATTGCCATACACTGTGAAGGAAGCTGGGAAGAGGGGATTTAATGAGAAGAGGAGTCCCCCAGGGAGTCAGGGGGCTGCTGAGAATTCTACAAATGAAGAAGGTTAAAAATATAACCCCAAATTTCTCTCTTTGTAACTATAAATGGAAGATTAGGTAGGCATTTAAAGAAATCTTGAGATTGTATGATGCTCTGTGTAATAAGATTGAGAGAGAGTGAAATTAAATTTTACCTAGCAATTTATTCATTTAAATCTTACTCTTTACCACTCTTGGTATCACCCTGTTGACCTCTAAGTTAGTCTGGTCCATGGCCAGAGCCTGACTAGTGAGCCCACGGGGCCTGACCAGAACAACACCTCACCTGGTGAAGGTAACACAGCCTTCTTTAATGCCAAGCATATCAACCCACGTGTAGAAACGATAGAAAATGCATTTTTAGCTTTAGACCTTTAATTAAATGTAGAGGCAGTTTATGTGATTTATTTAATTAGATGCATTCATTCCCAAAACACTTTATTTTCCATGAAAGCCTCTGTAATGAAATGTTCTCCTGGTCACTGTATCTGGGCATTACTTGGAAACATATTAAAAGAGGCAATGTAACTTAGCATGTTTGAAACCAAGCAGATGTGAGTTGAAGTTCTGTCTTCACCACTTAATAGCTATATAATTTGGGTTAAGTTATTTAACTTCTCTAAGCTTGTATTCTCCCTTGTAAAATAAGGCTAATCATAGTAGTTATTGCAAAGTTTTTTAAAAAAATAAAGATTAAAAGGGAGTGTATTTAAGTCATTTAGAAGACTGATTGATATATAGTGAATCACCACTAAATAAGATGGCTAATAGATAACATTAAAATGGTGAATGTTAATAATGCATCTAATGGTTATAAATATATTAACATTGTTAATACATGATATAAATATAATGATTAACATTAAAACTCATAATGTTAGCTACTACTATAATTATCATAATGCTTGATTTGGTTAACTTTTATGTTTCCTCACATGCAACGTGATGATAATATTACCTACAGATAGATGCTATGAACTACATCCAGGTGTGCTGTAGAATTAAATCAGCTGCTGGATGTGGCTGGACTTTACAAACCGTAAAATAATATTATGGCGAAGCTGAAAGCAAGTAGGTAGTAGCTGGTAGTACTTCTGACCTCAGTATATATGACCAGAATCTGTAAGACAGCATTTTGGTAAGTGCTAATCTTTCTGGAGTGTTTCTGGAGACCCAGAAGGAAGGTTTATAATGAAGCAGCCTGTTTTGCCCAAAAAGGCTGGCTACACAGTTTCGAATTCTGTTTCCTTTGCTTGGCATAGTCATTTTAGCTTCAATGTTGTTATAGCTACTATGGAATCCCAGATGATGTCCTATTTTACAGAATTAGTCACACTTTTCCAAGAGAATTATTTTGATAAGGAATATTGTTTTTTCTTCTCCTTCTCCAACTCTGTTGGGATCAACTCACTGTGCATTCATCTTGGGCTACATATTTTGTGAGGCACTTTGACTGATGTTATTATCCTTACAATCATTCTCTGAAGTAGGCATTATCATCTTTATTTACAGAGAAGGAAACTGGGACCCAGCAACTTGTCCAATATTAAATGGGAGAGCTGGGATTAAAACTTTTATCAAACTCAAGTTAGGTCTATGTTCTTTCCACTGAATTATTTTTATTTTTATTTCTGGATATTATGGGGGCACAAACATTTTGATTACATGTTATAATTTTGCCATGCCCAAGCCATGATTTGAGGTGTGCCCTTTTCCCCCTACAATGCTCACTGCATCTATTAGTTGTGCATCTACCCACCCCCAACTCCACAACTCGCAATGGATATTACTACCGTGTGAGTACCTTAGTTAGTTGACCAGTTAGTGCCAATTTGATCGTGAGTACATGTGGTGTTTATTCTTCCATTCTTGTGATACCTCACTTCAGAGGATGGGCTCAATCTCTATCCAGAAAAATATAGGAAGTGTTAGATCACCATCGTATTTTGTAATTGAGTAGTAATCCATTGCATACATATACCATATTTTATTAGTCCACTCATGGATTGATGGGCACTTGGGTTGTTTCCACATCCTTGCAATGGTGAATTGTGCTGCCATAAACATTCGAGTGCAGATGTCTTTATTATAGAATGTCTTTTGGGGGGGGGGTCGTCTTTCTTTTTAGTGCATGTTTCTTTTTGTCCTTCCGACTCTTTGTTCTCCTTTTAGAATGCTCTCCAAGGAGTTGCCTTCCTGTCAACAGTGCCCACTGCCTTGTGATTGGCCCAGCCAAGGCATTCAGCTATTTAGAGTTCTCTCCACGAGAAAAGCAAGCCCAAACTCCATGTCCTGCTCCTTTAAGCAGAAGGAGCTAATTTGCTCCTCATTTGCTATTCCTTATCCTGCCTCCTTCTCTCTGCCTATGGTGATCCCTTTGGATCCCTACCCTCAAAGAAACATCTGACATGGTGCCAGATAGTACCAATCTGACTCATTGTCGGCAAAGAGGAGAAAGAGAAGAGGGAAACCTGGAGACAGTCAGAAAACTCCACGCTAAATTGGAGGTAAACCCCAGTCATGTTCTGACAAGAATCCCAGTCTCCCAATGACAACCAAGTTCATGGGAAGGATACTGGAAAAGTCTGATGCAGTTGTCAAACCTTGGCTCTTACAGGGCACCATTTAGCTGGTGAAGTCTGCATCAATCAAGAAGACATGCCGACAGTTTCAAAAAATCAGCAAACACCTAGAAAATGACATTGACGAGACAACATATGGCAGTTCAAAAGAAGTTTTTAGGTTATCTGAAGTTTAGTTCAAGGGTGGGGAACCTTTTCATGTTGGAAGGCCACATTAATTTAGCTATAATCAAATAAGATCACATTCAAAAAATTTCAATTACATGTACTTCAAAATACATATTATTTTGTAAAAATATAACTACTGTGTACTTAATAATTTCAAAAAATGAAAACTATTTGTTAATTTTAAGTTAACTGACCTTTTAATGACTTTGTTGGGTCTGCTTTTTGTTGGAAAGCATTTGAATATTTGGTTGCAGCATGGAGGTCTGCAGTTTCAGTTGACCTAGATGGGTATCAGTTATTTGTTACGTTAAGGGCATCTTGATTTGGGTTAGGTAGGAGAATGTAGATCCCCAGCAATAAGTGGTTGAAAAGCAAGAAAGCCATTTTTGTGCATGTTGCTAAAGGTGTGGTTTAGCATTTTTCCATATTTCTATTGGATCTTTCTTAGTATCAAACAATGACTTTAAAATGTCATCTACTGAGAGCTCAATCAATTCCATGTGTAGTTCTTTAGGTGCCTTGGTGATATCAGCTGGGTGAGGCTGAAATGCTAATTTGAGTGTGTTGTCATGATTCTCAAAGTCAGCAAACCTTTCATTGTATTCTCCAATTAATAGGTCTATAACAGCTGCACATTCTTCAAATGATTCACATACATCATCCTGCTTATCAATGACCTTTGCTAACTGGGGAAAATATTCATCCAAAATTTCCTTTTGAACAAGAAGTATTTTGAAAAAAGATAGCTTTTGTCAAAATGCTTGGATTTGTTGCATATCATATGTAGACGTAGTTTTACCTTGCAAAGAAATATTTCAGCCATTTTGACTGGACACGATATCACACAGAAATGCTGCATTCCTATAGAAATCTTCTTTCAATAATTCTCATTGCTGATTCTGTTCTTCATAAAATTTAACTTCTGCTCTTTCAGAGATAAAATTTTTGCTAACACCTGTCCCTGTGATAGCCAATCCACTTTCCAATGATATGGCAAATCCACACTGAATACCTCATCATTCAACTTTAACATGTTAGAAAACTAACAATGTCCCGTTGCATTTTCATGAGTATAGTTAACAATACTTAAAGCTTGTTGCAAAGTGTCACTTAAGATAGTAGATTTAGCATAGAGATTTTGCTGATACAAGACACAATGAAAAGAAATAGAACATTTGCATCTATTAATACTTTTTTTATCTGTGCAATAAACCTTTCATGTTTTCCTATCATGGAAGGTGCACCATCTGCACATACACCCACTAAATTTACCAAATTCAGTCCACCTGAATTGAAAATCTTCTGTTACTACTCAAATGAAGTATAAAACCTACACTGAGTCAGTAGTATCAGTCGATTCATCCAAAGTGATTGAATCGTTTATATTTTCCTTTTGAAGTATTACATGAAGTTGTTCTGTTAAGTTAAAGGCTAATTCATGCTGCTGATCAGTTATGGTTCTCCTTGAAAGAGGCTGTTGATTGTACTTTGAAATGTTATTGGGGTCTAAGCATCCTACAATTTTGACAATGAATTATTTCACAATTTCTGCATCACTGAATGGCTTCACTTTTTTCCAAAATATATAAACTACTTTATAAGTCACTTTAGTGGCATTTATTTCCAGGTCTTATTGCTGCCTGCAAGAATTGTCTTTGCTTTTGCTTTTCATCTTTTAATCTCTGCAATACAACCTTTCATGCCTCTCCCTCTAATTTAAAATATTTGTGGTCCTTATGAGTGCTGTAATGCTGATGAGCATTGAATTTTTTTAATGTTGATATTGCAGTATCACAAAGCAAGCAAATTATCTTATCTTTAGCAGAAACAAGATAATATTGCAATTTCCAATCCTCATTAAAAAATCATTTTCTTCCTTCCATATTCTCTTGGTCTTCTTTGATATGATGGGTTGTTAAGCAGACAAAACTAAAAAATACTGTGAAGTTGTGTAACTATTCAAAAATTCCACTTCAGACAGAAACACAGTGCACTATTGTCAAAAGCTGATAGCAGACTGGAGTATTTGACCCCCATATACTCTTGCCAACCAGCCTCATGCAGTAGTGGCACCAGTCAGGCAGGGGAAGTTAGAACTAAATCATGAATGTAGCAGCTGTCAATTTAGCCCTTATGGCTCACTAATGTTCTAACTGTGCTGGTCAATCTGGGAGGATTATTAATATTTTGTTGAAACTTATTTGAATTTTTGGTATTTTAAATACATTCATTTTTTAAAATAAAATATAAAAGAAGAACAAAACATATTACTAAAAATAAAAGGATTTGCTCTATAAAATCTGGATTCAGTAAGAAGGCCACACTTAAGGACTTAGAAGGCCACATGTGGCCTTAAGGCCACAGGTTCTTCACCCCTTGTTTAGTTTATATAGAGTACATATGCTATATATAGTAACATAAACATAACATAGCATATATAATACATACCATAGCACATAGTTTATATAATACAGTAATATGAATATACATATAAAGCATATATAGGCATATAGTTTACTTATTCAAGTAAAGGGGAATATATTTATTTTTTAATTTTATATTACATACAAATTTTTAAAGTTTTTAAATATCTTGATATAATTAATCTATCTAATTGATCATATATAAGAGATAATAAGAGATAATGAACTTATACCATCGCAGGTATGGAACCTTTATTATCATGGTGACTAATTCCCCAATAATTGATTCCAAATAATTAGTCTAAGCCTACCATGGTAATTCCACCCTCTTACACTTAGTAGTTAAGGAATGGGCATATATTTCGATTCTAGCCAATGAGAACTAATATGAGTCTCTTGGGGATTCAGGATAAGGTCTTCTTCATGTAAAGAGAAAGCCACAGGACAGTCCCTCTTCTCCCTCTGGTGCCGCGGTGGCTGGATGACCTGGAGCTGCTGAGTCCATCAAGCCACCAGCCTGATGACAAAGCCAACACATTGATGAAGGCATAAACTGGAAATTCTGAGAAAGCCAGAGCAGAGCCTTCACAAATGCATCTTAAATTGCATCTGCAGGAAATAAGGTTTCCTTCTTTTTTAATTGTTTGTGTCAGGGGTTTCTATTCTTTAGTGCCAAAGCATCTAATTTGATAAAAGATCCCATCCCTAGACTTCCATGGAAGCCTAGGTAGCCATCTCCTCAGGAGACAAATGGTAATTTCTAGAACTTCACTTTCACTCTTTGGCTCTTTCTGCACTTTAAGCCTCCTTTCTCTTCCCAGCGTGCCGCTTCTCTTGGTTATGTCCTCCACCGTGGACGGATATCCTGGCCTGTTTTTGCTGTTGTTGCTGATTTAAAAAAGGGAGAAGCTCCATGTCATAAGGTAGAGGAGGAGGAAAGAGATCATTATTTGGGTGCGATTTGAGTGTGGAACAACCAAAGCACATCCAAACAACGTCATGCTGTGGGGAGTGACTGTTGCCCTGCTAGCATACCTCATCTACTTGATTAAACTAAAGTCAATGTCTGTCTGCTTCTTAGGCCTGAGTTACCTTGCAAAATGCTCTCTTACACTTCCTTATCTCTGAGTAAGGGGAAAGCTAGTGGTGGGAGTGGAAAGAAGGGGTACCATCCAGACACACAAAAAATGAAAGAAAATCTAGTTCCTTATGGCACTTCCTTACAAATATTTCCAGCTAGAAATCATCAAGAAAATTAAAGACATTCAATATTGGTCTGTTATCAAGTTCTGTCATTATTTTTCCAAGTTATGCATTCTAGTAAGAGATTCTTGCTCTCCCCAAATCCTCCAGAGCCTTGGCACAAACAGACCTTAAAACAATGTGTTCAAGGGACAACTGGAACATTTTAATGGCATGTACAACAGATGTTTTGGTTCCTGATAAAGTTAAGAGTACCATTTGAATCTTAACAGCTTCAGGGATTTGTTGTCACTAATATAACTATAGCAGCCACTAATGAAGTAGAGACCACTCAAGGTGATCTACATAAAAGGACCATTATTTCCCAATTTCCCCTGGAAGATTTTGTACATAAGGATAATCAATTTGAGAAGTTCAGTGGGAGGTTACAGAGTTGGAGTTCTTTAGGCATAATATTTTTAAAGAAGAAAACATAGCTGTGACCGCTCCTGAGCAATATAGCTCTTATTGATTTTGGGGATATTATAGTATTATAGACTACTTTCCAAATAATAATAAACGGTATGTTAATGGTAAATATTTGGAGAGTCATGGGATGTTCTGTTATAAATACCCAAGGAAATCCATCAACAGTAAAAGGAGATGCCTCTGTCTACAGAAATATTTAATTCAATTCAGTCTGAATGGTGGCATGCTAAGTTAAAAATGCTGAGATATATGGATGTAAAAGTGATAAGCCATAACATCTGTTATGACATACTCATTTTCAAAATCCCAACAGTTGAGTTGTCTCATGCCTACTCACTCCCCCTGTATTGCCAATCTCCACAAATAGGAAGAGGGTCATATCTTGAAGATGCCATTTGTGGGCTACTGAGTAGTACACATGCATCCTTCCTGCTTCTGGCTTCCTCTGGGGGAATCGGAAGGAAGGAGAAATGTGGAGTCACAGAGAAGTCAAGCATTTAACCTAGTTCTCAGACCTTGCAATCTATAGTAACAGGGTCATGGACCACTCTGCCTGCTCCTCATCAGGTCATCCTCATGGATATTTTAATAAAGTGAGAATTTGATTTCCCCAGCAAGAGATGTTTCCTGGCTTATTGTCTGCATAGGGGTTGGTTGCAGCAGCAGCAGTGGAAGGATTCATTTCCCCAAACCTATCCAGGAAAACTGTCCCCAACCTTCAGATTTAGAAAGACCTCTAGAACATTGACAGAGTATGTGCACATTTTTCAACATTAAATTAGTGTTAAAAATTAAAAGAATTTCACTGCCACCAGGTCACTGCCAGTACCTTCCACTGATAAACATGAATAAAAGAAGGAATAGTTGTACTGTCTCCCCAAACACAGCTTTCACTCAGCAGTTCTGACTGCTGAGAGCTGGGAAGCTCCTCACTCCCCTTACGTGAGTAAAATTTTGAAAACAGTCAGAGGTGATGAAACCACTACAGTGAACAACTCCTCAAGAGAAGAAGGGTGAAAATAAGGACAGGGAGATGGTAGGCCCTGGTGGTCAGAAATCTCATCAGAAAACTAGCAGCAGGAACAAGCTGCATTGACAAATCAATCAAGGGAAAAGAATACTGCTAGGCGGTAGTCAGAACACTCCCCTTCTTGCCTGAGAAGCCCTTGGGGGACAAGTCACTCAGAGCAGATACAGGCTGACATCGGGCCTGATTAGTGTGAGCTGTGCCTCACTCCCACTTAAAGGCTCACAGAGTGCTTAGACCTCAGAACCCCGCTGAGTTCTCTACAGTGGAAAAATGTAAGATTCAGAGCACAGATACTAAGCTTGTGACAACACAGTCTCCAGGGATGATGGCCTGTATCAGTTAGGGTAACACTAGCTACTGTAACAAATAAGCTAAAAATAAATAAAAATAAATAATAGAAGCATAACAGAAGTGTATTCCTTATTCACATAACAGTTCTTGGTAGAAAACCACTTGTCCTCTCCATGGTCATTCAGGGAGCCAGCTGATTGTGGATCTGAAACACCCAGCTTCCAAGATCACCCTAAAAGTTGTATTTGGGGCAGTTGAAAAGGATAAAGGGCATGAAGGAACTTGCTTGAAGTTTCATGAGCCAATCATGGAAGTAGTGTAAATCACTCCCCCAAGTCCGTTGGCTAGAACTCAGTCACCTGTCCACATGGAACTGCAGAGAAAGCTGCAGAACGTAGTCTAGCCCTGTGCCAAAGAAGAATAAAAACCATTTTCTTTCCCGGTCAGTGGTCTTTGCCTCAGGACCAGTCCAGAGACAGTGATCAGCTCAAAACTTCCTAACAGTCTCCTTTCAGTTTGGGTGCACCCGCCAGAGGAAATAAAGCCCCATATAGTCATTCAGAATCCAGTTTCATATGTCATTGCATCTCCATAAGATGGGGAGAATATAATGGTCCAGATCTTTCTGCCTTGACATCACTTTGTCCAGTGTTCCTTTCAGTCTATTAGCAAGTGGCTCAGGGGTTCAAGTTTCTTTTTGTGTCTGCAGAGAAATAATGTAAAAACATCAAAATATTTTTTCATAATAAATGGAAAGGTACTATAAAAATGTACATTTCAGAATATGGCAACACTAAAAAATAAAAAAGCAAGCACAAGAAATGACATTTTTCAAATATAAATATAATAATGGTACTTATCTTTCAGGCAAACACTATAAACTTGCTATAGGTTTGTCATGACAGAAAGTGGAAAGGTCAGGAGGAACATTCTTTCCACTGAGACCATATAGAATTTTTTTTAATTTGTAGCATGCTGTAGTGAAAAGAGCTTAGATTTTGGAAAACAGACTAGGCTCTGAATTATCAGCTCAATGACTTCAGCCTTCCCATCTATAACTATGGGAGTAAAATTAAAACAAATAAGATGTTATGCTCAACCTATCATCAACTCCATTATAGTTATTTGATAGATGCTAGAATTGGTGGTGGACCCAGGGAAATAAAAATGGGCATGAGAAGGTCCCTTATTTGGAATTTGACAAGGTGCGGAAGTGTCAGGTAAAACAATTATGCCAAAATTTCAAGGCAGGGAATAGATTAGGTATTAAAATGAAAGATTCTTTCCTGGCCCCTTCCTCAAATGACAAATTCCTATTTGTCTTTAAAATTCAAATGTCACCTCCTCCCGAAATCTTTTACAACCCCACGAAGACTGGGTAGGCACTCCTGAGCTGCGGTTCCACAGCCCACTCTCCACCCATGTCTGTCACTGACATTACATTCATCAAGAGGGAGCCCATTTTGTTTATTCATCTCCACAGTGAGGTCATCTTAGGGCAGGATTGTGTCATGTTTATTATATCCTTGTCACCTTGCAAAACACCTGGCACTTAGTAGACCATCTGTGGATAAATGAATGAATGCCCAAGCCCAGTGATGCCCCAGTAACGTTTAGGCAGTTGTCAAGAGGAAGATGTTTGTGCTCTGTGCAGTACAATGTTCATGCCCACTAACCCCATTCCTGTCTAAACCGATGATTAAAGTCCCTATCAGAAAGCTTTTAACCAAGAATTCTGACAGTTTCCTCCAGGATACTATGGAGTAAGATTGGGGGCTGGATTGAGAAAAGCAGGGAGGATAAGAGGGCTGCTGTTCCTTCTCATTGACACTATTGAGAAAGATGCTGGTTCAATGAAGAAAAAATATATATGTATCTTGAATGGAGTTAATTTTTTTCCTTTTCACTCAAAACCTAAATAGGGTTATTTTCTTAATAGCTTGTGGCAGCTTGTTTTCTATAGCAGCTCTTTAAATTGAGTTCATATGGTAATAATTTACTTCAGAGTAACTGAAGTCACTGGAAAAAAATACTGGATGAGGAAAAAGAGGAGAAAAGCAATGGGCAGAAGAGCTGGTTTGTTTTTCCTCCCTCTTTCTGAGATTATTTATTGTTAAAGCACAATATCGTTCTTTCTGACCTGGACAATTCAAACGAAGACTAACAAATCACACAGTAAATCAGCAATTACTCCATGCTAGAAGGTTTATTTCTTATGGTAAATGTGATCTGAATCACTGAGGTTTTTTAATTCACTTCAGGGTACTTTTGGGCTGCCAGTAACAGGAAAATTCCAAGCTATTCCAAGCTATAACGATGCCCAAGTGAATTGGGCATCATTATTACATGATCACTGTTGTTATTTAACATTCAGTGAATATCCATGGGAGTTAGGCACTGTTCAGAGTTCATTAAGGACAGCTCCTGTCTTCAGTCTGTTTGCATTCTGGAATGATAAGAGAAAGAAACACTGGAAGTGAAATATATCTTGGAGACATGTTGTGATCTTTGCCTAGGATCCTTGACATGGCTTGTGTGCTTGGGTGGACACAACTTCCATGGGGAGAGAAATTGCTCTTCCAAAAGGCAGGTGACTCTAATACTCAAGCCATTTTATAGGTGAGTACCAGAGGCTGGGCAGGTAAAGCATTGTCACCCCCAGAGTTATTGTAAGTTAGCAAGAGGGGGATATCTTGCATCACTTTCATTGTAGAGGGCAACACTTGCTACTTTTTACTTTTCCTTTTGGCAGATAAAATGACCAGTTAGATTGAGCATTTTATCAATAGAGGCAGCTAAACAAGGCGATCTAATGAAAAACTAAGCAGAGGATAGATGGAATGCCAGGCCTAGGCAGAGGAAGAGAGCCTGGGTGACTTGGATGGGTCACATAACTATTTAGTGACAAAAGCCATCCAGGATTAGCGTTCATAAACAGCTACTCTTCCAATTTCCAACCTACAGCTCTTCACTGATAACTCTTACATTCTAACATACACACTTTAAATATTAACTAAAAAAGAAATGACATGAAGATTAGAAAAAGAGTTAGGGAAAGAAAGTAGCAATCTGGAAGACTTCATCCATTTGTTTGCACTTCCTATCTGTGTGGATCTCCTGGGATGGCAGGGCTGTATTTGGTCTTTGAGGAGCTTGGAAAAAATGAATTTAGTCTGTCCTGTGTTAGCTTTACCTCATTAAGAGCCAAAAGTGGTCTGGGACAGGTGTCTCTGGGTCTCATCTCGTGAAAAGTCCAAAATGATCCAGAACAATTATATCCATCTAGACTTTATCTTAGTAAAAGCCCAGAGTAATCCAGAACGGAGTAGCTTGGGAAGAAAAGTATTTTCAGAAAGCTATGAAGAAACAGCTTGTCCCATTGGTACATGGATGACCATTCTATTGTAGAAAAGTGGGAAAATAACAAATGGATACCCAAGGGGCAAAGTAGGAAAGAGGGAGACAGTGGACTTCTTTCTTATTACATAAAGCTCTGTAGTATAATTCTCAATTGGGAAAGGTATCTCCAGTTCTAGGGTTTGTCCTTGTTTTTAATATCTAAATATTAGCTGAATTCACTTTGGTTTTGAAAATCAAATAAAATTGACTTGATCCCATCTCACATGCTACGGGAAATCGATGCTCTGCTCAAGATTTCACTGAATTCCCTTGCAGCTTTTGTTCTCAAAGTCACACGAACCCATGTCAGCTGGTGACTCTCCACTGACACATTGCACTCTCTTTACTTTCCACTGCTTCCTGGCTGCTGCAAACCCAGGGGTGAAACACCTTGACTTCTTCAAAGCTCCATTCCCACAACTTTGGATGTTGCATACCTTTACCGAATCTTCACAGCATAAGCAGATGAATGTTACATTGCATCAAAGTACAAACTAACAGACAAACCAGATTGTTAGACAGCCTCCTGCTTAAATAGCCTCAGCAATACCTGCTGCACGTCCACGACACACACGCCTGCCACATAGGGTTTCCTCCTCAGCCCGTTGGAGTCTTGTTCAGTGCTCTTTCTTTTTTCCAAATTATTTTTTGCATCTCTCCATTTACAAGGCTACTTCCAGCTCCCCAAACTCTTTTTCTTTTCTTTTTTTAAGCTTCATTGAAGTATAATTGATATCTTGAAAATGCACATATTTAACATATACATTTTGATGAGTTTAGACATGTGTCTACATCCATTACACTGTCATCACAATGGAAGTTCTAAACGTATCTATCCCCTCCAAAAATAATTTGCTTGTCTCCTTTTCTTGGAGGGGGTCTGTGTAAGAACACAACATGACATCTATGTTCTTGACATATTTTAAAGTACCCAATACCATATTGCTGCCTATAGGTACCATGTTGTACAACAGATCTCTAGAACCTACTCATCTGTCATAACTGAAACTTTATACTGCATTATGCCTTTTCATTTTTAACACAGGGCAGTTAAGCTACCAAGGACTTTGCCCTACCACACCAGAGGGCTTACTGGGACATTATTTTTAACAGTTCCTAAAGCAATAAATTTTTCTCTCAACCTACAATCTCCAATTCCCAATTACTATCCTAGTGAAAATTTCCATTACTTCACACCTAAGCAGGTTTCTTCCCTGCTTCCAGTTTTTTCTCCTTTTAATTTAATCTGATGATAGCAGATGTATCTTCTGAAAACCTAATTCCATGTACACCTCCCCCTCTGAGATACCTTTAGTCATTCCTCATTGCCACTCACATTTTCAAAACTTGATTTTGTAAAGAAAAACCTTGAAAGACATGAAAAAGAGTCTCAATATATCACTACTGAAAGAGAATTAATGCTGATCAAAAAATAAAGCTACAATTAATGCACCATTAAACAGAAGCTGTTAGGGGCTCAGAGGTCAAGAAATCCAGTTATGCTTCCCATGCATAATAATAATTAATAACACAAGATATCCGTGGCACTTCACATGCTTGGAACACTTCACAGATAGGCTAATTAATTACTCAGATAAAGTCATTGCAGGTCTTTCTTTTGATATCAGTGAGTTCATTAAATTCTCCATTTGATTAACAAAGTAATTTCCTGTACTTCCAAATTCCTGAATAGGGGGAAGGAAAGGAGAGAGCAGCAGAAATGTCAAACAAGAGTTAGCCTTTGTCCTTTCTCCACTTCCTGGGAATCTGTAGGAAAAAGTGTGTGAGAGACCCTCAGACGCTCACCAGTCATTGCTCTTGGGGAAGGGGACCCAGCTTTAGCCAGCCTCTACCTTTGAGCCCACAGCTGCCACCCTGACACCAAGACCTTGGTCAGGGGCACAACTTGTCCTCCAGAGCTACCCCTGCCCAGCACACCATAAGAGGGGTAGAAGTCTTCCCATTCAGGTAATGATCCAGGGTTTTTCTGAAATCCCTCCACATGCCCTGGTTATCAAGTAACTCCCCAAAGGAGAAAACACTGGGACCCACTTGACAGGCCCCAATCCCATTCTATTGCTTTCCCCTCACAGATTGTCTTCCTGCCCATGCACAGTCCTGTGCTAGCACTTTTAGAATCTTCTGTGAACTCACTCAGGAACCTTGAGTCCAGATGGACAATTCTGGATGTCTAGTTCTGCTGTGACCCACAAGACTGGGGGCTCTGGCCATCCTTGGGAGCTAGGCCCATAAAGCCTAGTTTACCTATTACACTAGCACTGAAACACTGCACATTCCTGATGAAGACTGTTGGAGACAATCCCCCACCACCTTTGCCTAATTACCAAGCAGTGTAACAAGGCTTATGCAATGTCTATGCAGTACAACAAAAACACCACCCATGTGCTGCAGGTAGGATCATCACATGAGCTCGGTAAAATCATAACAGCAACTTCTATATATCCATAAGAGCCAACATCCTATCGTAGAAAGGCTTGAGCTCTTGTAGCCATCTGACACTGGGTTCAAATCAAAAGTCTGCCAAGATGAAAGGAATAAATAAGTTTGAATGTGCCTGGCACATAGTAATTGCTAGGTGGGGCATTTGCTTAATGTCAGTAAGTCAGTTTCCTAACTACTACACTAGTCAGGACTATAATTACAATGCCTGCAGTTCTAAGGTATCATAAAGTAAAACAGAGACTTTTGGCTGGGTGTATTGAGAACTCATTTTACTTTACTTCCATGAGAGATAGAGGAAAAGATTTCAACATGGTCTTCTCTAAATTGTCAAAGTCAACCCTAACTGCTCCTGCAATTCTGCTCTTTCCCAATATAGCTCTATAATCACCCCCATGATCCTTTGATGTTCTAAGAATGACAGAATCAGACTCTTGGACATCTCCTTTCAGGCTTCTTTTTCTCCCATAGAGGGAGAAATGGCTATTCTTTACCATCTCCCTGTACTCTTGACTACAAGAGGCCATAACTGGATTCAATGTCTATTTGTCATTTAGCAGGAAAGGATGGCATAGAGAAACTTCATTCCTCTTTAAAGTAACAACTCCCAAAGAGTTGCTGGGAGTGGAAGCAAAGTCTCCAAATTTTCCTCCCCTCCTGAGTCCACTGAGAGTTACAGATTAATACAATGTTGGACTGCATGCCATGACAAACACTACCCCTCAACATCATGACAGTCTTATGAGACAAGGTTCTTAATTCTTATTTTACTGTTGGGAAAACCCAGACTCAGAACAAGCACGCAAAACAGATCTGAAGGGCTTAAAGCCCAGTACCTAACCACAAGACCATAGAGAAACAGTGGTTATTTTTCTCTTCTTCTCTCCTTCAGAGACAGCCAGGTACCATCAGAGAGCAGTTCCTGACCTGGAGCTGTGATCCATGTGCTGAGGACTAACTGCATTCAAGGAAGGAAAGGATGAAGCAAGAGCCATGAGTAAGGCCACGGTGAGCACAGGTGCTGCTGAGAAATGTCTTTCCCCATTTCCAAGCCCTGAGCTCCCTGGGAGAGATCACCCAGCATAGACTAAGGAGCTAGTGGCAAAAACAGTGCTGTGTGTTCACCAACCCTGTTTCTTTCCGTCTCAGAAATGCAGCCAGACTATATTTCCTGGCATGCCCCTGCAGCCCGGTGGAGCAGTGCGATTGAGTTATAGGTGGGAAGAATTTATATATGCTGTCTCCAGGCCCGATCCATAAGACCACCCTCCAGTTATCCACATGCTCTCTTTCTTCATCTCCAAGCCAGATGCAGAGGATGCAGTGACTGTCTGTGATGTCGCTGAGGATGGAAGAACCCTATGTTTCTGAACAACAGAAACAGAGCAGAGCATCACCTTCCCCCACCTGCACTGGACTATGACATGAATGAGGATAAATATACAATGTGTTAAGCCAGGAGGATTTGGGGGTTGTGTGTCAGAGCACCTAGCACACCCTAATGCAGACCTTCGCTCTTTATAATTTCACCACTTAGGCAGGGGTTTTGACCCCTCTAGCCTTTCTTCTCATCCCTCCAATGAACCCTTATTGTCTTTCCACTGCTCATTAGCACTTCTATCTCAGCCCACACTGAAAAAATTTAAAAAGATGAAATTTAAATCAGTCAATTTTTCCTTGTTAGCAGCTCTAGCCTTAAGAGAAAGCAAAATAAAAAATAAAAGTTCAATGGACTCAGAGAGGAGGTTAAAATTATTGCAGAAGATGAGGCTTGAAAACCATCTGTGGATTTCAGTCTTCTGCACTCTCTCTTCCCTTAATTAATCAACAACTGGCTCTGTTGCCAGGAAGCACAGTGCCAGGAGGGTCACTCCTGCCTACACATTTGTCTGTGCTCCTTCTGGGCAGTCTGAGTCCACATTCCCCATGAAACTTCCCCAAGGTGAACACTGACAGCTTCTAATCATGAGCGGATACCTCCACATGTCATTCTTAAATGCAGAGTGTCACAGAATGCCATCAATGACAGAAGTGCTTGAAATCATCTAGTCTTACTCAGTCATTTTGCATAGGAGTAATCCAGAGTCCCAGAGAGGGGAATTAATTTTCCCCCAATCACACAGCTATGTGTAATACCAGGCCAGCCTCCCAAGTAAAATATTAAAAATATGTATTTCAAAAACTACAGGAGAGATGAGAAAATAACTTTAATGTGCATTAAAGGGCAGACAAAGAATATACTAAAATATTAGAGAGGGTATAGAAAAGGGTCAGACATCACTGCAAATAGCATGGTTCAGACATCATTGAGAAAAAAATAAAAAAGAAGAAAGGGAGGAGGGAGGGGGGATAGAGGAGGGAGGGAATGAGGGAAAGAGGGAGGTAAGAACTCTCTGATTCCCTGCACAACTATGCATGTGAAGTCCTGGCCCCTGTGTCAGGTCCCCTGTGGCCTTTGGCAGGTGCATCACAAGGTGGTCCTTCTCATGTGAACTTTGTGCTAAATCTAGAGCGTAAGAGCTAGGCCCAGTTACACTGTGGATTTTATGATTGTCAACATGATCTACATGAATATTGACATATAGTACATCTTGAACCAAAATGACATTCTAGAAGCAGTCTCTGTAGGTCACATATGAAAGGAGGACACCATACTGCACTCCAAAGTACAGAGTTTGCAGGTTGATATGGAAATGGAGAGAATAGTATTGAGTCCTGGATACTCTTCGTTAAGAGATTCACCTCCTTCCATCCTTGAATCCTTTCTCAAGGATTAGCGCCAGCAGCTGATTTTTTTTTTTACATAAATTTTTTTTTATTTATTTCAGCATATTATGGGGGTACAGATGTTTCTGTTACATATGTTGCCCTTGCCCCCACCTCCCTCCCTAAGTCCGAGTTTCAAATATGTCCATCATTTGGGTGGTGCAC